>VBSM01003200.1:4403101-4438101 GCA_008086735.1 Cheirogaleus medius | reverse complement strand
AATAGAAAAGATTTAGGTAGTGACTTATCTGGTTGTTTAATTATAACGGTGCTGGCTAGTCTGTGAAGTTGTAGTCCTGACTGGGCCGTGTTTGTCTTTTTCTGATGTTAAGAGGCCTACTTGAGAAGTTTCATAATAATTTATATATTACTTGCCCATAAGCTCTCTTGCAATCTGAAGGATTGCATGATGTGGCATAGGAATAACTGTAAAGTGTAATCCATAATCTAAAGTCTAATCAATAACTGAGCCAACCCTCCAGGCTATTCATACTTACCCTTTGGGAACCATTAGGGTATTTGAGAGGAATGGGTGCTCTGGGGGAGTAAAAATTTGTTTTGCAAATTCATAAAACATGACTGGTTTTGATAAATTAAAAAACATATTTGGTTTTGATAAAGGAAGTTTTCATGATGAAGCCTAATTGGTACCTCTCCGGGAAGCCTCTTAAGGATGACTCCACAGGGAAGGTGTTTAGTGAGACCAGGTGCTCCTCGAGATCAGTAGCAGGTAGCTGCTGGCACACTGCAGCACTGTCATTTATCCTGTCACAAGGCTTAACTTTCCAGACAACGTTGCCTGTACTGGTTACTTCAGGTACCTGGTTGTGAACATGGTGCATGAGCTTTTTCTCTCTCTCCAAAATTTTCATCAATTTTTTTCTTTCACATATCCCTAGATATCAGTAGAAGCTTATCATTCTGACTTAGTATCTTTTCTTGCAGTGTTTTTTCTTTGTTGCTCGATTCTCTTTAGCTCTAACTTGATTGTACTAGTTGCTAATATAGGGACAACTTAATCTGGAAAAGCAAACCAAACAAAACTTGTGAAATAACATTTATTGGACAGATCTTGTGTCTCCAATGGTCAATAATCAGGAAATATAAAGAAAATCTAGTTGGCAATTGAGATTTTTGGAATTATCCCCTTCTAACAGGAGAAACTAGCATTGCAAAGATAAAGAGAAAAAAATATTGACAGTTCTAATACCTCTTTTCCTGAGTGTCATATTCTTCAATTTACCTTAAATATATTATTCTATGACCAGTTTCCCCACCAGTTAACTAGTTCAAATTATCATGGTAGAGATACAGATTTTGCTCTTACCTGTGTATTTTGCTCTATGGTAACAGCTCACCTATTCTAGGGATATGGATCAAATATAGTCAGAAGATTGTTATAAATAAGGAAGCAGCTACAATGCTGTCATGGATGTAGTAGACGCATTGGCAACAACCACAGACCCTCACTCATTAAGAGTTTAGTCTTCTAACTCTGGTCTCTGGTTTCCTGGTTAACACTATATTAGAATCAACAAGTTGGAAGGAAGTGAAGGTTGCTTTAAAAATAGCTTGCTTTCAGAGTAGCATGGCAGCTTATGGAAAGGGAGATTAAAAAAAAAAAAGCCTACAAAAAGTCAGACATGAAAATAGCAAAAGAAATTGTAACCTTAACTATTGCTCTGGAGGCAAACAGCCCTCTATATATTGGAGCTGCATTAGAACACAGTTCTATCATAAATGGCCATAATAGTAGCCTAGAGTAATTAAGACAGGTCAAACTTGTCTATGGTTTGTTCCTGCCCTAGAAACTACATAGAACATTTACTATACAGTTTACAAAATTTCTATAAAAATTATTTTTAAAATTTGATAATAAGGGTACTTTTTAAAAGAAATATATCTTTTTTTTCTTGATTCTGCAAGATAAATCAAGCATTCATGTTATTTTAATTTGAATTATTTTTCAATTGAAAGAATAGATTATGAGTGAGAAAGAGAGGTTTAGAAGTTTGACTTGCATGGGTGTTTTACAGTTTTTTATTTACATTCAAACTTTTCTGGAAAAGTCAATCTTATTCTTGTCCTGGGAAATGGAGTACAATGGGATTAGGGGAGGGATTCTGACTCAAAGTTGGAGTTTACAAGCCCCACATGTCTGCAAAACTGACAGAATTTGTGAGTTAATATTTATCCTGCACCTTGATGCCTTTGGATGAAAGGTACTACACAAATACCAAGCACTGTGAACTCTGTGGAATTTTCAATCCTTACACTTTGCTAATTCAGGGGCTTGCTGGGGAGGTGGCCCGTTGTGTTGTGCAGGTCCACAACAGCCCTGGGTCATGCTGGCAGCTGAATTCATTAGCACAATCACAGTTCTTACCTGTTTTCTTTCTCAGATTATATTCAAGTTTTAGCAACACCAGTGACATAGGCTTTTATTTTCTTCAAAATATTTTGGCAGAAACTTTAGATATGAATAGCCAGAGTAAAAATTATCTGTAGTCAAGTCAGATGAATTCTATATATAGAGTATCTACCACCTGGTGTTGGTTACATAAAACTTGAGGTTTGGTCTTGCCACTGGTGCCCGACTCTAGTGGTAGCAGCCTCTCTTAGGTGGGTTGCCAGGATGTGCACTGTGCTTTTCTTTAACTGTCTAGCACAGGCGAAGCAAGGCAGCTCAAAAGAGTCTTTACTATTAATAGTTGGTGTTACTGGGGAACGAGGTATTGATTTATCTCTCTATATTTTTTATTTAACTGGAAGATAATCCATAATGTGCACCCTTGTTCAGAAGGTAAAATAACACAGAGGAAAATTTTCTTACTTGTGGAACAGTTGCATTACTTACGTTCTATTACGTATTTTTAGAAATCCAGCATTTTAATGACCACAAATCAACTGTGCAGGAAATAGTCCGTCAAACACCAGTGCACTTTGATAGCTCTCTCAGAAAGTAATATATAAAATTACCTGATGATTTCAGTAAGTAAAAAATAAACTAATAAGTACTCTTACACCCCATACTCACTCATACCCACTCTCTCTCACTCACACACACATACACACACACACATTCACAAACATACTGGTTCTTGCCCGAAACCTCACATTGAAAACAAGTTTAAAATTTTCATGAGAAATGACTAATTTTTAACAAAAGTTAGATTCCGAATATAAGGGGCTGATAACCTCAAATTAATAGTGCTTGGCTAGAGAAAGAGGTTTAAAGACTTGACCAAAATGTAAACCCGATTCCAGTTGTGTCTCTGTTTCAGTCACTGTCCCTCTCTTCAATCTCCCTACCCCAACTCAACAGCTGAGTTATTTTCTCCTTCCGACAAAAAGAGTTTCAATACACGTAGCAAAAATACAAGAAAAAGATATAGGGGAGCTTCAGGAAATGAGGAGGAATAGCTGTTAAATTAGTAAGTACAACAGTTAACCTAATGGACGTTATATGGCAAATACTATGACAGCCTCCCACTCCCACCTCTGTCTCTGTGCCTCACCCCACCTGATACCATACACACAAATTCAGAGAATTTTTGTTGCCTTTGCTCTAGCGTAACCCCCAGATCACGATCCTTTCTGACCCCCAATTTAAATGTTTTTAGTTTTTTCTTTCTCTCTGATTTTTTTTTTTTTTTTTTTTACCAACATTATTGAATATAGAGCTGGCGGTCTTTCAGGCTGTACTCTATATTGGTGTCTCTGAATCTTTCTAACTTTTGTAATGCTACTTGTTGAAGCTTGGAGTTGCCCAGGTGGTAGTTATTAACCGACGTGTCATGGTTCATGGTGAACAAGCTAGGTCAACAAACTTGTTTTTCATCATGGCTGGTTTTAATTTGAAAGGAAGCTTGTTACCTATTTGATAATGCTTCACTGAAGTTCACCTATTTCAGGTAGATTAATAGCTTGTTCAGGGATGAGGAGCCCAGGGGCCCTGTTGTTAACTTTGCGCTGTAGGTTCAAGGTTCAAACTTCAGAAAGTATAAAAGTCCTTGTTTTTCTTCTATTTGCCATTGCATGCCTTAGTGAACTTTTATACTTGGTAACACTTGAACAGTCACAGGTTTGGGATCTTCTAATCATATTAGGAGCTGTGTTATATATTAAAATAATTAAGAAAGAGATGTGCTCTGGTAGTACTTTCCAGATTGGAAGGCTTTTCAATGTTGAAGAGCATTGAGTTGGTGGGGATTTAAAATATATGTATATTTTACTGAAATATACACTAGGAAAAGGGTTAAAAACCCTCTAAAATGGAATGTTAAATTTCAGACAAATCCAAACACTGTATGAAGATATTAGATTGAAGTAAATAAATGAGAAAAGCCTGTTCATGTTTGGATCGATACTTGTTGCTGGCAGATCAGTAATTCCTTAAATGAATGCCTACATAAATACATTGATAATATATTTTAAAATTGTGTTAAAGTATTCACTGAAAAATTCTATTCTTTTCAGAAAGGGGGATTTTACCACATTTGTTTTCTTTCAGTCATTGGTGAAATAGATCAATGGGCACAAAAGGCGTATCAGGTAGCTCTGTCCATCTGGAGAAAAAGTATTCAACCTTACGACATGATCCTTATGAATCTCAATGTAGCTGAAGTTCCTACTCAGATTTTGCTCCTGAAGCATTTAAATTCAACTCTACTGTTTGAAGATTAAACCACAATGGAAATATTAATGAT
The DNA here is from genome assembly GCA_008086735.1 of Cheirogaleus medius. Taxonomy (NCBI): domain Eukaryota; kingdom Metazoa; phylum Chordata; class Mammalia; order Primates; family Cheirogaleidae; genus Cheirogaleus; species Cheirogaleus medius. The sequence goes on along the minus strand of VBSM01003200.1, from coordinate 4,433,612 downwards.
GTCTCTGTACTGAGAACAGCTTGGTAATCTTTTAAATTGATAGGTTTCTAAAGAAACTCTCCATTTCAAATAAGGATCTGATATTTGGATCTCCTAACCAGTCTGAAACGTAGTTTACCTACATAGATTGGCTATCTAGGAGCTTGTAAACAAATTCATAAATTTGTCATGCTGATTATAGTGTTGGCAAACACAATGGCTGATCATGTTATAAATGTTTATCAACACCCGCACTCACCCACCTGCTAAGAGGTGCTACGCTTTAATGAAATTGTTTGAATATCAAGGCTGGTTGCTAAGATACAATGTTCTCGTTACTAGGGATGTGATGCTTGCAGATTTCTGTTATCAAATAATGATTAGAGATGTGCTAACCTCAAGGTGCTCAGTGCAGTGAAAGGTTTACTGAGCTACAAATTAGTAAACTGTCTGCTTGAGCAGGCACTGGCAGAAGAAACATGTGCCTCATCCATACACGACTGGCATTTTAAAAGAAGACAAGAGAGGACAGGGAGCATGGCCATAAATGATGAGTCCTTGAAAGTTTGCCATGGAAGGGTTTTACCTACTCTGTTGCCCAGCATGATATATCTTTAGCCAGCCGGGGAATTTGTTGAGATCCATTGCCAATAACTCCTTCCTTTCTTATGAAAAATCTGTTTGTTATGTTTTCTGTTAATTGCATGTTATGGAATTATTAACATTAAACACATCACATCTTTTTGTGAGAAATAAAAGTAAATAAAAGTATAATCCTATAGAATGGAAATGTATTTTAACATGAATGCATTTTTTAAGACGATGCTAGGTTTAAGAGACCTATTGATAGAAATGTCATATTAGTATGGTGAATTCTGCAAATAATGATGGCATTTTTTATATGGAGAATTCAATCCTCTAGAATGTTTAATATAATGTCACATATCATCACGTGAGTGTTGTAATGTTTCACTTTATTTTCATCTCATCTCAAATGTTAATAATACAGTGGAGATGACCAAAGCCATGTTGTCCATGTTAGTCTGAAAATTTGTCTTGTTAAATTAGGACCTGAATTTCAGTATTGCATCTAAACCGGGAGACTTTGGACACAACATTTTCACACTGAAAAAACCTGACATGATTTTATGACAGTCCCTGTAATTCCCGAGTGTTTTACTCATGACTAGTAATATTTCAGAAATGTGTGGGCAACTGTACTTCTACTGTCATGTATAATTTTTACTCTTGTTACTTTATAGGAAATTTCAATTATCAGGATCCCAGATCTGATGGATATTAAATTGACTCCTGAAAGTTCCATTAATAAAAATTGAAATTATAGATATATTTTAAAAATGAATGTATGAAAATAAAATGATTTTCAGCTATAACATCTGGCCTTGCATTAGATCACGAATCCTGTGAGAGCAGAGACTGAGTCTGGTTTTGCTCACCGTCTTATAATCACCCTGCAGAAGAGTGCCTGCGCCCCGCAGACTCCCTGGGGATGAATGAATGATACCGAGGGAGTCTAGGGAAATTTTGCTGATCTCTATAACAGATACTTAGGCGTTTGCCAGTTAAATGTTCCTGTCTTTTTTTGTAGAACATAAAAAGATCCAAAGGAAAATGTAACACTATTTTATCTTTGTGGAATAGATTTTATATGTCCCAATTTTAGAGATGAGGAAACCAAAGGAATAAAATAATGAATTTCTGTGTCATACAACTAAAATGAGGCAAAGCTGGAACTGAAACTCAGGTTGTTTGCCAACTTAACCCGATTTGCTTGAACCCCAACTGCCTCTCTGATATTGTCAGAGCTGAGTGGAGAAGATGGGGCCGACAGTTATGTAGACATGAGTGAGAACACATTTAATTCAGCAAACATCATGTGCCTAGTTTGCTTCAAACATACAGGTAGGCATGCGAAGTTTAAAAGGAAATAGTTTATAAGGTCCTAGCCACAAGAAAACGTCAGTTTATTTGTGGATATACGATATGTTCACTTCAAGAACCTGAGGACCAAATATGAGTTCCAGGACAAACATGTTTAGCCTGAGCATGGAGAGAAAACTTTCAGTGTGGCAAGTTGCAAAGGATAGGTGTTTGGTTGTGAGGCGCGGCTCTGGTACCAGTGAGATCTAGGTTCGAATTCTTGTTCTGCCACACACTGGCTACTTAATCTCTACCAGCTTTTGTTGTTTTTGTTATAATTTTCTCATGGATTACGTTAGGTCAGGCAGGTAATGTGCTTAGTATATACTAAGCAGTCAATAGATGTTAGTTATTTCTAAGACATATTCATTGTGTGTACTACAGAATTGAGCTTTATTACACTTTTTCTAGCCCCCAAATGGTTTCCGAAGCTTAAATTTCACTTTTTAATGAGATACTTAGCTTGGTTTTTTTAAACAAAGTCTCATTCTGTCACCCTAGGTAGAGTGTGCAGTGGCGTCATCGTAGCTCACTGCAACCTCAAACTCCTGGGCTCAAACGAATCTCCTGCTCCAGTCTCCTGAGTAGCCAGCACTACAGGTGCGTGCCGTGATGCCCAGCTAATTTTTCTGTGTTTAGTAGAGATGGGGTCTCACTGTTGTTCAGGCTGGTCTCGAACTCCTGAGCTCAAACAGTCCTCCCGCCGCCTGGGCCTCCCAGAGTGAGCTACTTAGCTTGTCTTTATACTGTCCAAAACTGGGTTCATTGAAACTGATTCATATTTATTGATGAATGCAAAGGAGACATTGCAAAAATACTCCCATTTTCTTATCACAAGACATTTTTGCTTCAAATAGATTTATGAGCTAGCACGTGATTAATTATAGCTGTGCAGAGATGAACATGTGAGTGTCGCTTGGGCAGGATTGTGCTGTCATGATGGGAGTGGCCAGAGCTGGGTGGGGTTATTGAAGAGATTTATTTTCTTCCTACTCATGGAGTTCTTATGAGGCTTTCTTAAGAAGCTAACTTTGAATGTCAAAAGTGGTATCCAAAGTCAAGGTGATTTAAATCACACTGTTACACCCTCGTCCAACGAAGAAGAAACAAACAAACAAAAGATCCAACAACCCACTCAAGGGTCTCAGGATGCTGTGCTTGCCAATGAAGCCACAGGTATTGACTTTTCTGGGAAATTAACTGTTCCTGATTTTAGCAGCACATCTCTCTATTTTCTCTCATTTCTTGTTTTATCATAATTCCATGCCATTTTCTTTTTTCTGGGCCTTGTTAATGCTGGACTTGCAGAGTATTTTATCTTTAGTCTAAATAAGAAAACTAAATATTTGGCCCACTGGCTCAGAAGCCAGTTTATCTAAGCCAAAAATTGTCTCTACTATCTAATTTTTAAGGCTGTCTTATAAAATGCTTCTTATTCACTAGTGAGAAAATTACAAAATGGACTATTAAAAAAGCATGAAGTTTGTGCCACTTAGAGAATGTATTCTGTGCACCAAAACACCCATTGTTCATATTTAGAGAGTGCCCTAAATATAGATGTACTGAACTACCTCCATATAATTTAGATCATGTCAAGGCACAAACCCCTCTCAGTGTGGGGTAGTGTGGGCATTTTGTTATCTACAGCAGCTGTTGCCTCTTTTTGAGGGTAAAAAACCTACTCCTGCTTAAATTTATGTTGCATTGAGCATGTTGTATTGCTTGAGATTATATGTGGCTCAGCTGTGTCACGTGGCATGACCTGCTATAACCTGACTTAATGCAGTCCACATGTTGTACTGAATGACACACATTAAAACATTCCACTTCTCCACAGAACTGTGTGAGCAGGTGATTTCTCTAAATGGCAGACACTCGCATGCTTGTATTTTAAACCTCCACCAGTTTAGCTAAAAATATCTTCAAAAGCCCACCCAAAACATTTCCCAGGGTTATTTTTGCAAATTGTTGGGTGACTTAGAAAGAGCAGGGAGGGATGCATAAGAGGAAGTTTTGAATTATTTACATAATTTGATAGAATGGTGCCTCCTTTTTTAAAAAAAATCCACTTGGTGGAAGTCACAAAAAAGAATTTACTTCCCATAATCATAGTCCTAGGGAGGGGATCCAGTCATATGATTATTAGCTTGCTGCTGCGTAGAGTCCTGCCAGTCGATTGCTATTTCTCATGGAGCTAAACCTAAAAAATATAAAAGTTACTATGTTCCAGCAAACAATCCTCATAGGAATGTACACCATTTTTATATTTTTATCCCTACTATGTGAGAATAGTGAACATCATTCGTCCTGAATTCACCTGGAAATGTTTGCTATCAGGGATAAAGTTTTATACTGATGCACTGGTTTCTTCAAAGACCAAAGGAACACAGAGGTAGCACAATTGGGAGCAGAATTCTTTGTTATTATGCGAACTGACCTACAGGGGATCTAACATATATATAGTCTTGGTTTTTCCAGTGTCATGCTCTAACCAAATGAGGTAATTAGCTAGATGTTTGGCTCAGAAAACAGATCCTCAGAGCACAGTGAACCAGCATAGGTCTGAGAGTTGGGTGTATTATTCAAATCCCACTTCCAGCACATGCTAGCTGGGTGACCCAGCACAAGCCTCTTAACTTCTCTGAGATTTTTCCTTTTCTAAAAAATGATAATCCTATGCACACTGTAGAGTGATTGTAAAGAGGAAATTAGCTAAATTACGCAAAGTGCCCTATAGCATGCTTGATATATAGGAGGCATTCAAAGCAAGTGACCTGTCATTAGCTTTGTGAAGTTCAATTAGAGAAAGATAAAACCAGCCACCCCTCCGAAGTAATCTGAGTAAAATAAATCTATACATTTACAAGATACTCTCAAGTTCTCATTTGTTTTTTATTTCTAGGAATATTTAGGGCCCTAGTGTACCGTTCAAGTCAATTCTTTTTGACACTTTCTGAGAAATCTTGTTATGGATTTTAGAGCTTTTGCTTCTAGTTCCCTTTATTTTTTTCTAAAGTATTTGCAAATATGAAAGACCAGCAGACAAAGTGCCATAGCAAAGGCAAGAAATAAAACTTTTGCTCACCCAAGACATCAGACATTAATTTTCACGATGTAATGTACACATTTTTAACCTAGTGTCACCAAGATCTCCAATACTGTTTTACTCACTGAAGACAGAATATCAGGTTAATTGAGCCTATCAAGAAAGGTAACGATTTCTCAGTAGAGTATCTATTAATGATTGAATAATTATCAGTTGGAAAGTGCATTTATACTAAGATATGTCCGCATTGGGTGGAACAGAGTAGGTAATACAGCAAAAACATAAATCTTGCGGGTTGGATTTGATTTATATTTGACATAAAGTAAATGTTGAATGGGAAAATGGTTTGACTGGGTTGGAAAATTTACCCTTTGCCTCTAAAAAATAAGATATAGCTAACTTAACAACTATGATTATTTCTTTCAAATAGAGTATAAGAGTAAAGGTGATGTAGAATGTGTTTCAGTCATCCCTGAGGCCACAGCCTTACCTATTTTATCAACCATTATTTTTTGTGTGCTGATGAAGTTCATATATCCTTGCTCTTAGCAGTTTTCTATCTTTTTCCCCTGGTTTTTTTTGGGAGGGGGAGAGTTTTTACTTTAAATTAAATATTAATATGAGGTTTTTCTGCCTTCCCTCCATATATAAATTTTCTTTAAGCTGCTTATTTTTAACCTTTATATAGTATGTTTTAAGAACAAAATAATTTCATGCACTTCATCTAATATGACAAAGTTGAAACTAAGCAGCTGGCTTGGTTGCTGCTCCAGAGTAGATGTTCAGTAATTTCATATTGAAAGGATGAATGGATGAGTAAATGAAACAGTGAATTAAAGAAAGCAAAAAGAAAAGAAAAAAAGTAGTTTATAATGAATGCTGTATGCCATTGTAATTGTTATTATGCTTCTTATAGTTATTGTTTGTGCTGCTTTAATCTTAAGGTTTCCCTGCAACATGAAGCCTTACATCAATATGTGTATTTCCTAGATTAAAAATGAACCTGATAAATCCTCCACTTTAAAAATTGGAATCCATCTCCCACCTCCAATACATATAGACAACTTAAATAAAAGCTAAGTAGAGGTTACAATATAAGAAAGGACAGGATGGTTAGAAAGATGGAACTGACTTTGAACTGAATTTTACATTATGAACACATTATTTTACTTCTGGAGTGTTATGCACAGGTGGTAGTCTGAGTTTCAGGATAGGAAACACTGTGATTTTCACTAATAAATCACATTTACAGAAGCACATGTGCTAAATATATTGGGGTGGGTTGGTGGGAGTTTGCTTTGGAAAACTGGCAGTAATTTGAAAAGAGCTTTCTGTTAATGTCTATATTTTACATATTGCATCTACTGGACCTTATCAATGAAGTGGTAGACACAGAAGGAAGAACTGTTTCCAAATGGAGAAAACTTGGGTAAACCTGGCTACAAAACTGTATGGCCATAATTATAATTTCTTTTTTTAGAAACACAAATTAAAATAAATATCTATAAGCATTCCATTTATGCACCATCTAGTCTGAGCCCTCTATTTTACAGGTAAAGAAAGCTAGATGTAATGAAGTTCTATTACATGCCCCAAATGGCACAACGCATTTATGGCATAGAATGTCAACCCAGGTCTCTTGACACCCAGTCCAATGCAATTTTCAGTACATAACATTGCCTCTCAATTTACTACAAAATAGGCAAAGATAGCCTTTTCAATAGAACTGAAGCATTTATGGTGTACTATGACCTATTAATGCTGAGGAGAAGGAATGGGACATTCAAGGAAAATTATTAATAAAATGCAAGAATTTATAATGAGACTGGGATTGAAATAATAATCTAATTAGAAAACAAGACAGCAAAGGACATGGCTCAAACTAACTTATGCTCACAGAAACCGAATTGTGCAATTCACACTGAGAGAGGAAAGGGCTGGTGGGGAAGTGAGACTTCACGTAGAAAATTACTTTTGAAGGGACAGTTATGTTTGCATAGTTGGGGAGGAAGAAGGGTATCCAATTAGGGGAAAACCTGATGTGAAAGTGTGTATACTGTAAACGGGCCTGTCCAAGGAGGACAGGCTGGACAATAGCCAGGGGCTTGAATAAGGCAAAACAGGTTTGGATGTGTAGGGGCAAGTGAGACTGAACTATGCGGTATGTTGGGAAGAGCAAGGACTTCAGAGCCAGATACACCTGAATTTGAAGCTGCGTCCATCATTTAACAACTTGGCAGCTCTGTGCAAGTTACTAAACACTCTGAGCTTTGGTTTCCTCACCTGTATAATGAACATATTATCCAAGAGTTGTGTCAGGTGAGATAACATAAAATGTTGAACGAGCTTCCCACGTAATAGGTGTGCAGTAAACACGCTCCTCGACCTTCTTTCTTCCATTGGTTTTTCTATAATGTGTGATGTACAATTCTAAGAAATACATATCAAATATATACATAAGAAGTATATATCAAATAATATATATGAAACATATTAACAAATATATATCAGTTGTATATGATGAGCCAGTAACTCTGTTGGTCCTGGAACTATTCCAGAGACAATGCAGAGAACTGTCCAAGATCGGGATACGCTCTGTAGCAGCACTAAAGGATGAGAATAATTAGGCCACAAGGCTAGAGAGCGTACAACCTTCACCAAATTAATATTCAGTCCAAGCGAACTAAACTAAGGGTTGTGGAGAGAGAGGTTTGATTGATCTTTTGTTTTAGCCAAGTCTTATCCGCAGAGCATGACACAGGTACTTAGCCAAGATCTATCTGCAGAATATGACATAAGTACTACATTATGTGTCCAGAAGGTGAAATTTAATGATTCCAAGTACATGGATTACTTTTATGGAATAGTCAGCTTTATGCGCACTTAAAATCTGTGAGGTATATGTATGAGTATTCTGTGGTTGATATGCTAATTCTTGCTTCTTGCTAATTGGAAACATGTGCATAAGCAGATACGAATTGTGAAAGGGTCCTATCTACCTTGAAACTTTAAGGAACTTGTATAGAAAAACATTAATTCAATTCAAATGGATTGTGGTAATGGGAGCAAATTTGGGTGATTTTCATAATTCCACAAATTAGTCCAGTCTCTCTTTTGGCTTATTAATGTCAGTCTGTATTTTAATACTGATGTCTGTTCTGTGGGACAGTCACTGCAAGCATGTATTGGCCACATCATAATTGGATGACGGTTTAAATAATTTAAATGACACAGGTAGCTTGTTGATATATATGGAATAATTTTCACAGTGGTCTTGAAAATAGCAGGTTTTAGATACTTTTAATCATTTTCATCTATGGCTGTGGGCCTAGGTTTTTATAAACCAGGGACTATTATATAATTCTCCTCCTTTTTATTTGGAATAATGGAGATGTTTGAACACAATATTATCAAATAGGTATTAATATAATTATGCCAGGCTGACTTATATCAAAAGACTAATATTTAACAAAGGTGTAAATGCAACTTACTTAAAAAAAATAAACATTTAGAATTACAAGAAGACTAAATCAAAACAAGAATAAATTCAGTTTAGAAAACCTTAAATGGCAAGTTTCTTTTGTCCCTATTACTTGGTTTCCCCAACTTTTTCTGTAACACATGAGTCTCTGAAGGAGAGGTATACCTGTATGGAGGTCTTTTGCCTCTGTTTTGTGTCTATATTCTGTAGTTCTCAGAAGTTACAGTGAGATTCTGCATCTGATAATCTGGTATAATAGGCATTGTTGTGGTAAGGATCTTTACTTTGATGGAAAGTAGTGAGACCACATTGGTTCCTTTTTCACTTTTTCATTTGGAAGAAATAAATGCAGGTGGCGTCTTGTGTTCTTGGGACCTTTTTTCTGTGGCTCTATATGTTGAAGAATAGATTTGACTATCAACTTTTTAATTTTATTCAAAGATTTTGACATTTAGGCACATGGCACATGCTTATATCTTGCCTTCCAAGAGCTTATTTTTTAATTAGGGAAGGGCTGAACTGATGAGAAAAAATATAAAGAAATAAATACATTAATGGATTAAATATTGACCTTTATATATATTTTTAAGATTGTGCATGGTAGTAACTCCTGATCTTAGAACAGAGAGAAGAGTTTTGTCAATTTTTGGATTGCATATGTTTTTCCTCACTCGCTAATGTTTTTAAGATGCACATTTCTCATCATGTTTTTTTCTTTCCCTCAAAACTCTCTGTATATATTTTTCTCTTTGCTTTCTAATATATTCTCTACCAGATGCCAGATGGTTACTTCTTAGACTGTGGGCTTCACATTTTTATTTAGTTTACCTTTACTGCCACAACATTATAATTAAGAAAAAAAAATTAGAGATTTCCTACGTCCCAGTGCAAGAAGGATCAGCTAGGTTGTGCTATTTAACAAGAACCTTCAACGTTCCCACGTCTTAAAGAATAAGGTTCTATTCTCACTCATACTCCTGTCTGTCATGGATCAGCAGAGGAGGTCTGCTCCTTGGAATTACTCAGGGCACCATATTGATGGAGCAACCACCATCTTGAACATTTCCAAGTTTCATGCAAGAGGTAAAAAGAGAGCTTTGAGAGGTCTTGAATTAGAAATTAAATGTTCCCCATTCTACTAAGTGAAGTATCTCAAGAATGGAAAAAAAAGCACCACATGTACTCACCAGCAAATTGGTATTAACAGATCAACACCTAAGTGGACATATATAGGAATAACATTTGTTGGGTGTTGGGCAGGTGGGAGGGGGGGAGGAGGGGATGGGTATATACAAACATAATGAGTGAGATGTGCAACGTTTGGGGGATGGTCACGCTTGAAGCTCTGACTCGAAGGGGGCGAGGGGGAGCATGGGCAATATACGTAACCTTAACATTTGTACCCCCATAATATGCTGAAATTAAAAAAAAGAAAGAAAAAAATAAATAAAATTAATATTTTTTTTAAAAAAGAAAGTAAATGTTCCATCCTGTGACACATTCACTTTTATCTACAATACATTGTGCCGAGCTAGTCCATATTCCTATATAATCACAGAGGACCAGGAAGTATAATCCCACCGTGTACCTGGAGTAGGGTGGGCTGGAACTTCACTGAGTACTGTGGCAGGAGATGGCCGTGGTGCCCTGATCTTAGTTAAACGTTAAGGATTACAGATAAAGATAGTGAGAAGCTTGGCTTTATTGGGCAGCTGTGAAGATGACCATAATCTAACAGTCTACCTCATAGCCAATTAAGCTGCACCATACCTTGAACAGGCTATTTTAGACTCCAAGTACTTACTTGGTGCTGTTCTAGCTGAGTTCTGATAGTGTAGACAACAGAGCCTAATGATAGTAAACACAGGCTTTGGAGCTGGGAGAGTCCTGCATTGGAATCCTCAAATCTGCCATTTACTGCCAATGTCTTCTTTGGAGAGTTACATTAATTTCTTCATCTTTACATTGGGGATAATTATAATAACAGTAAATGTCATGTTTATTGTTCATCCCTTACCCCCACCCTGACAAAAAGTTGAGCTCTATGAAGGTAGGAATTTTTGTCTATTTTTGTCACTGATTAATTTCTAAGTTTTTAGAATATTACCTGATGCCCAGAAGGTACTTAATTTTTGTTGAATAAATAAATATTAATGTAAGTAGAGGATTATTGTGAGCATCAAATGAGGTCATATATCTGAAATCCATTCCACTGTGGCTGGTACGTATTCAGGGCTCAATAAATGGTAGCTATTATTTTTACAATTCTGGAAGAAAATTAAGAGATAAGTTGAGATTTGCTGATAATAGGAGAAATCTTTCCTAGGTCTGGTTATAGCAAGATGTATTGCAGGGAATAGCCAAGGATAAAGTAAATCCTGTGGTGTGTCTGGAGGTCCAATTGACTTTTAAATTCAAGAAATTCATTTCTATTTTAGAGAACTCCAGAAATCTGGAACCTTCTTGTGACTAGAATTATTTAGTAACTATCTGGCATAGTGTTATTACTTTTCTTGGGGTCAAAACAAACTAGAAGAGAGTAGCATCTGTTGGGATTTCTTCAAGGACTATGGGGCTGACACATGTAGTCTCAGGTTTGATAATTCTTCTTTCAATCTTTCAATCATACATCTATCTATCCATCCATCCCTCCATTTAATTCAATATTCAATAAATATTTATTGAGTACTTACTTTGTACCAGGAAGTGAAACTTTCATCCAAAGTTTTCACTTATTGTGATTTTATTTTCTGATAGGGTAGCAGGGATATTGACTTCATTACTGCAAGTAATGATAATTAAAGACCCACAGTTCAGATTACAACAGGATCCTTCTGGCAACTAGAGTGCCATGTTATATGTGAGTGCATTCTTCCCCACAGAACAATAATGCATTTCATACAGTTTTGTGGGTAAACTAAACTGAACTAGATAGCCAGCAAACATTCTAGCAAAGATATGGTAACTGTGATGCCAACCCTTCGGTGGGCATCATCCCTGGACAAGGGTCCTCTCCTGACTAGCCCCACCACTAAATTTTTGGTGCTAAGAGTAGTTAAATGTCATTTCAAGAGTTTAAAACTTGAGGAATTTTTAGGAACAAATTTTTATTCTGAATATTTGTAAGTGGTTTGGAACAAATACAAAAAACAATTCTCTGCCGTATTTATTTATGATACTTCTCTGTTGGGAAACAATAATCTTTCTGCTTCTTAATCTAAATTGAACTGCAGTGTACCAATAAAACAAGTCACAATACAGAAAGTAAATTTTCTCTGTATAAATAATTAACTCTTTAAGATTTATTGGCCTTTCTCTATTTCCCCCTTTCTCTGAGTGGTGTAATCCAAATAAAATGTTGCATTTATTCTCATCTGATAAAATATTCATAAAAGAAACCACTACCTTTGAATTTGGATTAAGAAACTATGAAGAAAACATGATTATGAATGTTGACCCTTGTCTAAATACTACCTAAAGCCCATTAGCTCAGACCAACTGTCTGTAGGGAATCTACTTTTACTTTACCTTTATTTTTATTCCTTAGTTCTTGTTAAAAGTTTCATTGCCTCTAAACTACTACATAACGATTTGAAACAAGCAGAGTGATTAGTTTGTGTTTCCATCGCATATAGGCTGTGATAAGTAAGCCAGGACTTGAGTAGAAAATCATGTTGGATGATCTGAGTGGCTTTGCAAATAATGAGGATAATCAGGAAGGAAGATTCTCTCAGTCCCAGATGAGCAGATTTTGATGTTTTATGGTCCTTTGGTGCTCTTTGTCATGTGGAGGTAAAATGTATCTGTATCAAAGCTCAGGGCAAACTCACTGTCATATCTCTTGGTTTTTCTTGGGTTCATGTTTATGTGTAGGACAGTAGGTTTATCCTGGCTTTGGCTCCTGTCTAGGTAAGAGGATTCCAGCAAGACTAAGGACATTCTAGTGTTCAGTTAGGAATATGAGTTTACTGTGAGATGCATTCTATTGTAAACATTCTAAAAACCCAAAGTCTATAATGACGTAAGTGTTCTTATGAAAGGTAGATCTCCGAAGCTCTTTTTACTCTCTAGAAAAGTTTCAAAATGGATTATCACATAGCCAAGTGCTTGGTTTTTCTTTGAAATATGTCATTCCTGGGGGAACAAATAAATCTTTGTGCTTTGGCTGATTTTTAAATAAATTCCTCAGTTCAACAATGAAACCACCTTTGCCTATAAGGGAAAGCCTCCCAGAGGAATCACTGGATCACCTCCATTTGGTGATAACATTTTCACCGGATTATATTACACATATGTTTTAGTGGGTGGTTGACACACTGTTTTTCTTGAGAAGCTGAATTTTATTTTGAGACCATGCCCTTTTTATTTTTTCATGTAAAAAATGTGCTTTCTTTTATAAAATAATGGTGAGAATGGAAGGTAGCAAAATAAAGTTTTTAACTATGTAGGCTCTTATTTTTTGCTTGTAAGAGGTCAGTTCACTAAATTTAAAAGTCTGGGAATGAGACTGAACAACACTGAGTCTAGAAAAGGTGCTCTATTCTAAGGGCAGTCTGACCCTCCTCTTCTAGTTTCGGGGGTTGATGGTCTTGGTGCGGCTCCGTACCATCACCTGTCCTAGCCTAGCCTAGCCAAGTGATATTACAGGGGTTAGAGTTCAGATATACTGTATTAAAGAAAAAAAACTGAGCTAAATTTGACTAGAACAGCAAGCCAGCAAGCTCAAAGAGGATCTGAACCAACAGGAACTGACATGTCCTTTGCAGCTGAAGTGTCAGCATTTGACTGCCTTGTTGTGGGATAGACACATTTTAGTGTGAGCGTCAGGGTTTTGGGTAATTCTTATTTCCTGACCTGGATGAGTCCCTGACTGTTTCAAGATAATTTTCCTTTTTGTATTAACTAGTGATTGAGTATCATTGGATGAGTTGCTCCATTCTACTTAAGAAATGATTACACTTACTGGTTAGACTCAGAAAACCCCAGAGAAAGGTGTAAAACTTTGTGTATGTATGCACATTATATGTTTATAATTGTGTGTCTAATGAGAAAATGTTAAGAAATGAAGAAACAAGTGACAAAGAAAATGAAAAGAGTTTAGTCTTATTCCCCAGAAATAGCAACTGTTAATATTTTGTTAAACACCTTTTTGCTCTTCTTTGTGCATATATTTATAAACTTGGCATCATACTTTATATAATATTTTGTAATCTGAGCTATTTTGGCTAGTTAACAGCCTATGGTGAATATTTCCACATATCATTTATTGATCTTCAGCAACATGATTTTTAATGGCTACATAATATTCTGTCTTATGATCCTATCTTTTTGGACATTTAGTTTTGTTTCCAATGTTTCACACTTACCAATAATGCTTTGATGAGCATCCTCGTAGTCACCTTTGATTTTTTTTCTTAGAATGGCTTCCAAGAAGCAGATTTAATATCTTACTTCTGAGTTAAAGGATATAAATATCTTTAGGACCTGAAGAAAGATTTGGACATTTTATGAGAGAGGACCAAAAAAAGTAAGATACGATTTTTGAGACATAAATCACAATCCAGAGTAAAAGGCTAACCAGAAAACCCTGTTTTTTGTTGGAAATCCTATGAGTCCAAGAAAGGGAGTAATGTGAGGAAAGAATAAAGAACTGAGCTGCAACATCAGTGTGATCAGGTAGGAATGTGTGAGAGCAAAAAATATTGACTTGCTAGTTGTTGCAATGAGGTTGAAAAATGTTGGCATAGATGATCATGTCTGGTTTTCCTATCGATATTTACTGGATTAAGAACTACCCCAGAATAAATAGAGTAGTCCAACAAAGTAGACACAAGATTAGTTACATAGTATTGACTGCATGAAATTAAATTTATATACACTTAAGAAATTTTGGTTTTCACTTGCTGAGTTTTTGTGTGTTTCACAAAAAATATAAATTTTTATGGTGTTGGTGGGGGGCGGTTGTTAACTCTGAGTTCAGTTGATGAGGAAGGTTCAATCAAAGGAGTAACTGGGGATAAAATGCATGTCAAATATCAGTTTTCAAGTAATTAATGTCTTATTTTGTTGTGCTATTTGAACCTGCAGTTTTTCTACCTACACCTTAACTGGTGAAACATGATAAGAGTCAAACATGCTGTGTAAGCATCATTCCACCATTTACTGCTCAATATGCAATTCGATCACACCTCCAGCTCTGTGAGCTGTAGCCGTGGCTTTCAATTAAATTACCAGATTGACATAAATCTGATTTTGGACTGAATTTTTGTGTGTTTAAAATACTAAACCACTATTTACCAATCCCTAATGAGAAGTAATCAAATAATTCAAACAGCAATATAAATGTGTATGTTTAACTATAGATAGAGCCAAATTAAATAGAAGTACATCTTTATGAGAAAATATGTGCCAACACTCTGTTTCACTCAATAAAAAAAGGGAAAAGTTATCACAGTTCATATAAAAACCTTTATTTGGGACATTGTCATATTTCAAAACTAAATTTATCACCAACATGATCCAAACTCCCCTAAAACAACGTCTCCTTTTGACCGTTTCCTACCTCACAAGGAATGGTGGCTATTCACTTCTCTACCCAGCCCCTATGCATAGCACTATCAGTGTTTAACTCTTGTTTACTTGTTTCCAGGTATTCCTTTCCAGTTAGGTTGCAGACTTGGCATAGTCTGGCTCTGAGTCTTAGTTGTTTCTGTTTCCCAAGTTTCTGGTGTAACTAGATACTTGAAACTTGCTTATTGAATGCACGCTTATTAGAACACATGGAGCTTTGCAGTTTCATAAACTATCAAGCAATCTAAATGGACCTGATTTCCAGAAATGCTCTGTGTTTATTGTTTTTTTTTCTTTAATTTCTTATCTATTTCCAAAGATGGCAGATACATGCTCCTATTCTCAAAATTTCAATAATATGCAGTACAATTTGCAGATTCAATTAGAATATCCCATGTCCAGGACTGAGGAAAGAATATAATGAATAGTACCATTAATGAATACTTATTGAACCCTTTCCATAGTGAGGTGGATTTCACTATCCCTTAAGATACAATGAGTGAGAGAACTGCCCTTAAGGAGTAGAGAAATCTAGGAAAAAATAATACAGCATTTCTCGAATTGTGTTAAGGGATTGTGCTGTTTTATGACAGTCACCCCAGCAGTAGTATCACATGGCTTCCAGGGCACAAAAAGATAGAGCTTAGAGCTACCAAACAAACTCTTAGCTCCCTTGTTCCAGAACATGGAACACGTATTACTTCCATTCACAGCTCATTGGCCAGAAGTGATCACATGGCTTCAACCATACTGCAAAGGAGAATGGGAAGTCCTCCAATGTACCAAAGGATAAGTACTGGAATTGGTGAACACTAATAACTTTAAAGACTAAAAATGAAAAAAAGAACTTTACATAGATTAATATTTTAAATTATAAAAGTGATAAATGCTCATGTTAAAATCAAACAATATAAAAGAGTATAAAGTGATTAATGAAATCCTTCCCTTAATTCAGATATTTTGAAGATGGTCACTTTTAACAGTTTTTGGGTATTATTCTGAAAGTTGTCTAGTTTAATTACATACAAACACATATGCACATATATAATCATGCTATAGATGATACTAAAATAAGATTATACTATAGGTTTTTTTTCTGGAACTTTCTTTATTCAGTAATGAGCATCTTTCCCTATTAGCATATATGGATATGTCTCATTACTTTTTATGACTTCTAACTTCAGAGTTCTCTATTTCTAAAGATAAAAACATGTAGAGAAAGGATGTTTGGTTTAGCGGTGATGGTAAGGACAATGAGGAGTGGAAGATGATGATGTCTAGTATTAGTCAAGTTTTATTACCATGGGCCAGGCTCTGTGTAAACATTTTATAGGCAGTATCCTTTTCAATTTTCACAACTTTAGGATATACAAGGTAGGTATTATTATTATCACCATTTCACAGAGAAGGAAACTGAAGCAGAGTGAAGTTAGCAAATTACCCAAGATCTTGTAGGAAAAAAGTTACAGAATCAGGATATAAAGGACATACCAGCCTTCCAGGGTATGAGACTTTAAATTTTGATACATATCTCAAAACTATTCTCTGAAATTTTAACACCATATTATAGTGAAGAGTGCCTGTTTTCTTACAGCTTCATCAACCTTGAGTTGGTTTACACTTTGCCATCCTGACAGGTGAAAAATTCTCATGTTACATACCATGTTGGTTTGTGAGTACCTCCAGAACTATGAATTGGAACATGAAAAGAAGCTAGAAAGATGCTAGACATTTCTGGGAGACTATACTTGTTTTGGAAGAATCTCTTGCATTCACACTCTCTGAGAGAAAGGGTTTGACAAGATGATTAATTTGTCTTTCTTACCTAATTGTGTATTTGTCGCTCATTTGAAGCAGGGTTCCTTTCCATTGTAAGCATCAACACAGTCCTCAACTATTCAGTTACTTTTTGCTTTGAGGATTTAGGGCAGGAAATGAGAAGTATTTCCATGGATACTGAAGGGTGTTAATTATCAAAGTGGATATTCAGGATTATGGGTTGCACTGTGCTATGGTTGTGTACCAAAAACCATATGGAAAAATTGCATAATTTTTATTTCTCTTTGTCTGTGTGTGTGTGTGTGCATGCACACATGTGGTATGAAGGGAGAATCTAGAGAAGAGGACCGTGGCAAAGGCTCATCTTAACCAAGTTTTAATGGTAATACTGAATTTAACAATTGTTTATTGAGCACCTACTATATGCCAAGACCTATGCTAAACACTAGAAATACAATGAGAATCAAAAGAGATACTGGCTCTATCCTCACAGAGCTTACAGTTTGATGGAAGAGACAGAAAATAATTAGATTACCATACAAGCGAATGTCAGCTGAGTCAAGGGACAAGCTAGAGTAGTGTACAATACTATGAGAACCTATGAATATTCATGAATATCTTCCATAAGGAAATGATGTTCGAGTTAAGATCTGAATGATGAAGAATCATTAAAATGTTTTCTTTCAGAAAGGACGACTTTTGCTCCCCCTTAGAAGATATGGTTGAAGTCAGGGTATTTAGGGCAGGTAGTGCTAGGAGCCTTATTTTCATGGTCCAGAGAGACACATCGATGGTTGGATGGCTGAGGGTCAGGTGTTGGTTATGGAAATGGAGAGAATCACATGTAAGAAATGTTTAGGAGAGTAAGTCAATAGGACTCAGGCATGGCTTTGATTTGGATGATAAAGGAAAGAGCAATGTCAAAGATGTCAAAGATGATTTCAGGTTCCTGGCATGTATACTTACATGCCAGTGTCATTCTCAGTTATGGGGTCATTTGGATAGGACTTTGTTTGGGGAACGGGTGTTATGAATTTTGTTTGGACAAATTGAACTCTCAGTGCCTTTGAGACATCGCAGAGACAAGAATCTTATCTTGTTCACTGCTGAATCCTTGGTGCCTAGAATGGTATTCTGCATTTTTAATAGATGCTAAATCAATGTATTTTTGAGTAATTAGATGAATACTTGTCTTTCTGATTATTTAAATTACTTTACCTTTCCTAATAATATTTTCACAGTCTTGTAGGTTTTGCACAATTCATAATTTTTTTTCATTTGGTTTCATCTGTTTTGTGGCTCCAACAGGATTCCGCCTTCCCCATCACAGTCTCTAACGGGTCATTTTTTCTATAAATAAAAGTTGTTTATTTTTTAAATTAATGTAACGAGATACTTTACTTAATTTTCAGATGTTTCTAATGGATTTTCAATCAATTCTCTATCTTCCTTTAGTTACAGATTCCATTATTTGAAAATAAATATAATTTTACACCCTATATTTTATTAAAAATACTTTAAAACATATATTATATCATGTAATTCTTCTTGTGACATAAGTTCAAGAATTCTGATGAGCTTCTTTCCATAGGTAAGCCAGAGTACAACTTTGTAGTAGAACAAAATTATGTCCTATTTTGTTATAAATTCCTCTGAAAAAGACAAGTTTCAAAAATTATTTCTTTCAAAGTTTATTGTTGTGACACCCACTTAGAAAAATCAAAGATAAATAATGAGACCATGGATCCTGCAAATGATGCCAATGCCTGAGGGCATATTCATACATGCATTCGTTCATAAATATTTACTGAGAACCTGGTACATACCAGGAACTATTCTAAGTTCTCAAAATATCTCAGTAAAAAACAAACAGAAAACTCACATAAAATTTTTGCCATGATGGAACTTACATTTTAGTGAGGATGACAGATAATAACCAGGACAAACAAAGAAAATATATGGTTTGTTAGTGACCTCAATGCAAAGGATAAAAATATAGCAGGGGAGGGGAATAGGAGGGGTCAGAGAGGGATGGGGACATTTTAGATGGGATGGCAAGCAAAGGCCTCAGTGAAAAGATAATAATTTAGACAAGAAGTAAATGAGGGGAACACTATCTGGCCATCTGGGAGGTCATTCCAGCCAAGGGGACACCTTTCATGCAATGACAGGATAGGGTCTGGTCTGTTCCAGGAATGGTGTTCTGGCCTGTGTGCTGGGGCAGAGAGATAGGGGGGTAATGAGAGAGTTCAGGGGTGTAATGGGTGTGGGCAGTGGAGTTGGGGCAGATAATGTAGGGCATCGTGGGTCATAGTAAGAACTTTGGCTTTTTCTCTGAGTAATATCCAAAGCCATAGGTATGTTCTGATTTGAAGGAATGACAAGCTGTAGCTTGTGACTGAAGAGGTTCTCTCTGACTTCTCTATTGAGAATGGACTGCAGGTGGCCAAAGAGAGCTGTTAAGACCTATTTCAACAAACCAAACAAGACATACTGGTGGCCTGGGCTGAGCTGGCAGCAGCAGAGGTGATGAGAAGTGGTTGGATTCTGGATATATTTTGAAGGCAGAATCAACAGGATTTCCTAATTGATTAGATGTGAAGAAAGAGAAGTTAATGATGCACCAAGGTTGTTGGCTTGAGTAACAAGGAATGCAACTGCCCTTAACCAAGGCAGGGGGAGGAAGAGTATCTTTATTTTGAGGGGTGGTGATTATTAACAGCTCAGAAGTACAATTAGAGCAGTAGAATTTTAAGGATAGGCGGATGAGTCTTATAGGAGTTTTCCACCCCATTCCTTCCTCAGTTCCCACCCTTAAGACTCCAACTATGGCAATCCACTGATGGATGGGTGGTGTTGAAGGCAAATGTCAAAATGAGTAGGGGAAGGGAAAGACAGCCTGTCTACCTGCTTGTATGTGAAAGAGTTAACTATATTTGCTTACTCTGTGCTATTTGATGCTGATTTGCAGAATGTGTTATTATTCATAGATAAATCCTTTGTAAACTCTCAGATGTATCCTCCATTTAATTCATTTATTCAACAGACAGTTACTGAGTGTCCCATCTGGGCCCATTTCTGGGCCAGGAGTTGGGGTTACAGGAAAGTTTAAGATTTGGTCCTTGCCCTAAAGCAGCTCACAGCCTAGAGGGCAGTTATACACAAATAAAAGATGAAACATGTTATTATAAAAGGGTGGTCCCAAAGTATGAGATTAGAAACTAGGGGATGACAAATTGTCAGGTGAACTGAGTTGTGTATTTCTCCTTTGCTGCTTAATTCCGGGATTCAGTTTTTTTTTTTTTTTTTGGCATTCTTATTTTCGTTTATGAATCAGGAGTTTAACTACTAAAAGATTGCAGGATAGTGTATCATAAGACTCTTCATTGCCTGAGCTGAATTTTCTTCAGGACTTGCAAAATCGTGGGTCATGGGATTCCAACCTAAGATTTAAAAAAAAAAGTCCAAAGTTTCTGTTCCTTGTTTGTAATTCTCCTAAATATGATTATCTAACTTCTTCTCTAAGTGTCATGACAAAGCAAAGTTTTTTCGAAATGGGTACATATGTGTAAATTGAAGGTACTGTTTATATTCTTTTTAACCAGGTGCTTAGAATTAAGACTAATAATATTCAGCAGTGAACAGTTCAAGGAGAATTTTTCCTGATGGCAAAGAGTTGAAGATACCTGTGTATGTTGTACTTTTATTGTTTGTTCTTTTCAAAGGGCTCTGTGTGCACCATCATTCATTCTGTGGAGCATGCACTTGCTCCATAGCAATTTCCTTTTCTGTTTTTGGTGCAGACTAGGGATCCAACAGGGTTCAGTGGACCTGACTGTTGGTTGTTATAAGTTGGTTGCCACCTTCTTAGCTTTGGTAGTAAGGTATTACTTGAAAGAGACAATCCCTTTTCTACCTTTAAATTTATGCAAATGTAGCAATTTCTTCTAATTCACAAAGGACAGCTTGTACAATTTTCCACTGTATTGAGCCTAAGATTATCTCATCTTTGAGTTATTTTCTTTTCAGAGTCTTTTGACTTCTGAACAGTATAGTCAGAGGGTAGGGGAAAGAAAGAAAAATATTGAAAAAATAAAATGATGATTAAAGGATATTTATTACTGTATTTGCATAACAATTGCTTTTTAAGTGCTCAGTACATTTTGCATAGTTGAGTTGTGAGGGTCATGCATTAGGTGCGTGTCTGGAGCAGGTTAAGAGGAGACTTTGCCCCACCAAATTTGTGTTTGGGGAAGTGTGATTTTGCTTCAGTGCTTCACCACCCTTACGGAGCCCACACCCCTGCAGCTACCAAGAATTATAGAAGTAGTGGCTTAATGTTCTTCCTATCCAAAGTTCTCCTCCCACCACCTTCCCATCTGGGGCTAACCTCTGACTTCTGCTATGTTATCCACTCAATCTACGTAGCTTAACTACAGTCATATAATCGAAGTTTGTGGTTACTTCCAGTGAAATAATTTTGCATTGATAACAAATAAGCTTCTCAAAACACTGAAGAGGGCAGGAAAAGTCTAGACCAAGAAATCAGTTATTTCAAAATATATAATAATATTCTTTTTTTTTTTTTTCTGATTGCTAGCGAACCTGGGTATAGTATAAACTAAACCGAATTATGTTTGCCCCTGGCCTACTTTCACAATAAACTCAATTTGAAATCTTCAACGTTTTATTTTCAAGTTTTAATTTTAGTTGTGTTCAGAAGGATATATTCAGCCTAATTCAATAAGCAATTATTAAAGGCCAGTATGTGCCAGACGCTATGCTGGATGCTGGGTAGCAAACACCATCCAGTGTGCTTGCCCTGGTGCTTGCCCTGCAGCTGTAGGCATCTATTATGTGCCAGGCACACTGCTTGTGGTTCTTTGGTACGTTTACTCCCTCCTCACAATATCTGTGCAAGGTGTAAATTGTTTTCTGAATTTAACAGATGAGAAAACTGAGGTTTATGAAGGTCTAGTCACCTGCTTAAGGTGACAGACGGTAGGTGGTAAATTAGTGTCTAATATTTGGATTATCACATTCTATGGCTTGTGGTTCTTACTGTGTCACAGTGCTTTCTAGTACAAAGCTAATCCATACCTTTAGAGCAATGTGAAATGGGTTGATGTACTGTTGTATTAATTAGGGAAGCAATTTCTACAGAGTATCCTTATTATATATGTTTTCGATTGTTGTTTAATAGGGGAAAATAAATTAATTTAAGTTGCTCCTTTTTCTAGAAAAACAGAGATAGGAGAGCAAAATAATACTGTATAATTTTGGCAAGCATACAAAATTTACAAAAGAATGTTTTCTTCTCCAGGATTGCTATGTTGGGAAGACCACATTTAATCCAATGCTATTTGCCACTGGTCAAAATGTTTTTGTGCCTCCTTTGTAAAAAGTTTCTTTGGATTTATTTTTTATCCCTTGCAGAGCTAAATTTTATTATTTCATGATTTTTAAAATAGAAATTTAAAATTTTTATTTAAAAGATTTGGTCAATTTATCAGCAGACTGGCTGTGGATAACTTCGGATATTTACAAAAATCAAGACCAAGCTTTAAAGAGGACAACTTGCCACATTTGACATTTAACACAATACAAGGAAGGCTCTGATGTCACATACATTTCACATACATTTCAATAGAATCAATGTACAGTTTTCCAAAGTCACTACTTGAAAGTGGAAGATGCTTTCTTATTGGTTTGAGTTCTTGTATTTTCAATGAATGATTGAGTACTTTATAGTTACTTATTATCCAGGCAGATTCCAGCAAGGCAGTAACAACTTTAAGTGTTCACAGCTTGAAGTGTTTTGTGGTGTGAGTGTGTGTGTATGTGTATGTGTGTATGTGTGCGCTTTTAGCTTCAACTCTCCCAATCCTTGTCCGGGAAGAAGAGAACAGCCATTTCAGGCAGCACCTTCCAAAGATCAGAATTCATTTTTTTTTAAAAAAAGAGGGAGGGAACGAACGAGAGCGAGAGTAAGAGAGGGAGAAAGAGAAATCATCAAAATGAGGAAGTAATTCCTCTAATTATCAGAAACAGGAGCAAAGCAACAATGGCTGAAATTCACCTCCCCATGGGGGAATGAATCATCAAAATAACCGGTGGAAAACAAGGTTGTGCAACCTTGACGAGCGTGTGTCACCGGCTGGTGGAATTTTTAGAAAGGCAGCAGTTTGGGTTCATCACTGTGGTTCGTGATTGCACACACCTGTTTGGGGCATGGATTTTGCAACCCCCCAAAAAGGGGAAACTGAACTCGCTGCTCCTCCTGAGCTGTGCAAAAAAGCAGAAAACCACAGCTGCTTGAGCAGTTAACAGATATCAGTAAAATACCCATGTTACATAATTAAGGATAACGTTCTTGAAGCATATGGGCCGGAGGTATTATACTCTCATTAAAACTTTAGGTAGCAAACAATTTAGCATATTCTCACACATTTCTAGGGTTGAATTCTATAATAAATGTTTGTAATTAGGCATGCTCTAAACAGTTTATTAAATAATACATGAAGAAAATGGTTGATGAAATATAGACGATTCTGAGGTTTGTGCGCAAGTGACATAGAGGCATTGGGATGAGACATAAAAGATTTCTTCTCAATGACTTGATAACTAGTCACTGTGGGCAGCTTAAGTAAGACTCATTCGTCAGCCCAGCCTGTCTGTAATCTTAAAGAAATAGGAATTAATGACTTTGAATTTTTTAAAATTTTCTTTATATATGTATATATGTATATATATATATATGTAAAATTTTCTTTATATAAAACATGTAGCAGTTTTCTTTGAACTGCTACTCCTGAATAGGAAAAAGTGCTTTTGACCAGAGCAATACAAAAAAATCTCACGTACTTTATTCTGGCTGGAATGGATCAGCTTGATAGGGAATAATAAGGGTGGATAACAACCAAACATGATCTAAATTGATGTGTGAAAAATTATACCTTAGCCAAGAGGTGCTGTTTATAAGTTGGAGAGGAATAGGGAAGAGAAGTCTCTTGAGAATCACCGAGGCAGGTGTTTGCTCCCTGGGGAAGTGGTAGGAAACATGCCCCTGAGATGATGTTAGCTGCAGGAAAGAAATTCTTTCAGTTCTGCATCTCTGCTTGATATTCACACCAGGTAATAAATGGTCAATTCTTACCTGAATGGAAGAGTGTGTGATCTATGGAAAATGAATTTGGATGATCCCGGGATGTCCCAAAGGGAAGAACTGACCACTTCCTTAAGCCAGTTAAGTCATGGAATTTTTTTGTTTTCCACTGTGCACAAATAAGAAAGCTGGTAACCGAACAAACATGAAATTTGGAAGGCCTTCTAGAACATACATGGAGAAACTGGCAAGGTTGACATAGCTTTTACTGATTTGTCTGCTTAGTAGGTAAGTGGGACTGCCAGTCTGGCAGTTTGCATTGGCAATAAATCACCACTAGACATTTTATTTAAAAATTGGCACTGGCTTGGGGGAGGTAGGGGATTGTCAATTTGTTTTTATTTTGAGGCCAGGCACAATCATAACATACACAGGCCACCTGGAAACCTCAGCCTACATGGAGAAGCATGGCTCAGGTCTCTGTGGCTATATTTTTGCATGCTTGGAGAGTGCAGAGTTAAATCAGAGTGTAAGGATCCTGACCAGAAAGCCTGGCAAACTGGTACAGCCTGGAGACATCCCTGTTGGAAACCAGCTTGGTTCTAGAATTACTATGCAGGAAGGATATCACAGATATGATATAGGAGAGAAAATTTGGTGGTTTTCTGTTTTATTGAGTATGGGGGGAGGGCAACCCACAGAGCTCATGCAGAGCACACAACTAGTACATTCCAAAAATCACTCTAACATTAAAGAATTGGGTAACTCACTCTTTTTTTCCTGCCTTGTTTTGCATAGAAATTCACTTTCAAATTTGGGATAAATTGAGTTATAGTTTTGAGAGGGAAAAATATACTGAAGTAAGGGAACATGCAACCATTGTCCTCATGTGGCAATGATAGGTATTCTTTCTTTCAAAATCAGTGTCATTAAAAACGGTAAGATCGGAAGAAGACAACATTACCTTAGATGCCTACAGCTACTCCAGTGGAAAGGGTTGAGAGGAATCCCCCTGCTTTCATCTGTTTCTTGATTCTTGGCATATTCTTCAAAGATTCATGATATTTCTGAACAAATTTTTTGGTTTATCCATTTCAAAAATATGAGAGATATTGTATCAGGAAAGTTATTTTAAAAATATGTTGATTAACCAAATTACCAGTCTTTCTGTCTTGATTTTCATATGATGTTTGTAAATCTTAACTATACTTCGTATTGTTACCATTGCAAACAATTAGAAAGAATCTGGTTAAGATAGAGATGTACTGACTTAACCACAGCCTCATGTATAATTAAATTTGTTTACTTCCTGGAAACATCTGATTGGCTTTTGATGCTGCAAATATTTGAATTGAATTCAACTTAAACTTCAGAGATTTTTTTCCCCTCTTTCCTGGATTTCGTAATATAATTTTGATGCCACTATCTACCAAAAAAGTAGGAAAAATATACATCCTGGTTTCTGCTTGGTAAAGTCATTCAAAGTGACATAAAATATCAATAGCAAACAAGGAAATCATTACAATGGTGTGCTGAAGAACTTGGGACTTTTCTTGGTATTTGGGACATAGAAGTATTTAAAGGTATGTGGCATTAATTACTCATAATTGAGTAATTGACTACTCATAACTGAATAAATTGAAGCATCAAATATCTGATGTGACAAGATTTTTCTTTGTTTGTTTAAAAATGTATATTAGACTCTTTTCCAAATGTTTACAAAAGTTCTGTTGTGAATATAATGGGATCTGTATACCTTACACCACAATGTTCCACAAGTTGACTGCCAGTAAATGGCAACCTGCAGAAAATTTTTTAAAAAGCAGAAAACTGAGAAATCCCCCAAAGCAGTCACTTAAAAAAAAACCCCACAATTCTATTAATACCAGTTTGAGCACATCCAATGCCTACACTAAATGTCATATCAGCAAATCTTCACTCAAAGAGATCAAGATGCACTGTATATAAGACAAAGGATGAAATAAAGTGTCAAAATCTCTTGAGTAGCCTCCAAAATGATGCAGGTAATTAGTAAGCATTTATATTTTTCATTTTGATTTGCCCACAGGTAATGTTTTAGAAACAGCACTGTAAAGATTTTCATCTTGGCACATGTCTCTAACATTTGTTTGGATTCAGTATACACATTAATCTGGATTGAAATTTTCTGATCTGGATTTTTCAAACTAGATAGCCCTAAAAGTTAATATGTGAATATTTCCAGGGTCCTGGAGTTTTCCTGTTAACCTGTTAATTTTAGGATGTTAAGTTTCTAGCCTTTGCCTTCATTTTTTTCTCTTGTGTTAGAGTTATTATGGGGCACAAATTATTGTGTGTGTGTGTGTATGTGTTAAAAAATTGTTAACTCACTTGTGGACTCTTAGTTCTAATCTTATTTAGATTGTTTTGTTAAAAAATCCCTTTCTTCTTTCATCCTGAAGTTTTGAAGTGGATAACATAGTTTTTTAAGTAAAATTAATGAGATATGAGATATATTGGTGATAATAATGATTCAGGGGGAAACAATATGGTTTAAAAAAGGTATCTTATTCTCCAAGAAAGTGAAATGTCATTAATGTTCACTGGAGTTCTTTCAACACAAAAGGGCACATCTATGCACATACATTCTTGTACATACTTGCTCGCTAACTCAAGCAAAAATAGTCTCTGAGGGAAAGAACTGCAAGAATGATGCCAACTTCCCCAACATACCCAAGACTGTCTTTATTTAGAATCTCCCATGTGCTACTTTTTTTTTAAATCTTTGGAATCTCAGGGATTTTCCCATCGCTCTACATGCTTGAGACGTTTCAGAGCATGGTAACTCCCTGTTGGAATCCTCTAACTCTTCTGTTTTATTTTTAAAATGTGGGCAGTATTAGTATACAGGGAAGTGACTGTTCCTATGACAAAGGAGGGTGAGATTCCTAGCGTGCAT
The DNA here is from genome assembly GCA_008086735.1 of Cheirogaleus medius. Taxonomy (NCBI): domain Eukaryota; kingdom Metazoa; phylum Chordata; class Mammalia; order Primates; family Cheirogaleidae; genus Cheirogaleus; species Cheirogaleus medius. The sequence continues at coordinate 4,406,773 of VBSM01003200.1, read as the reverse complement.
GGCAATACTACTAGAGTTCATGGTCAAATACAGAAGCCAACACTCTGAGTCAGCAAGCCCTCCTTTAAGGGGCCCTTGACAAAGAAGATATTTTAATCATGATTTTAAATCAAGACCTTTCTGAGAAGGTGGGCAGGGCCATATATCACAGCATCCGTAGAACACTCAGTGTAACTCTTAGATGTTCATAGGTAACAATTGATCTTTGCCAAAAGCCCAAGATACAATAGATGTCTAGTCTTTTTCTGTTCTTTCAAATTTGAGTCAATTTAGCAGACCTGAATTTTTGGTAATACATTTGTTTCTAACACAAGTAATGGCAACGTGGCTCTTTTTGAGCCAGACCATGATAATCTGTGAACCAATTATCTTAGTATGGTGTCTTTGCATCATATATGTGAAGCTATTAATATATAGTAAAAAATTATATCATATTTACATATTGTGTTTCTGATATAAACACACTCTTGCCTTTACAATAAAGCACAATGTGGAATTGCAGAAAACTCCTTTCACTTATGAACGTCTGAGTCTGAGATTCACACAAACCACACTTTTGTTAGACTCCAAAATGTGGGTGCCAAATGAATCTACTGCACTAGGCTTATGAACACTACTGCAACTGTGCAGCCACTATTTCTCTACTGGGAGAATTGTTTCAGCAGATAAACCATCTGGCTTGAAACACAGCCCTCTTTGAAAATATTCCCCATTATGTTAGCTCTGAAACAATGTGTACAACTATGCTCCAGTGGAGGACATGGTTAACAGGGTTTCAATGTCAAACAATATCTGCTCTGTAATCTCTTGCTAAATGTAAAAAAAGAGGTAATCAAAATGCAAGATATTAATTCTTTGGAGTCATTGTGAGTGTGGCATAAGATGAAGAAAATTCAGGAAAATATTTAATACGAAACTATAATAGAGGAGTGTTTAATAGTGACTTTTTCTTTTAAGGATCACCCATGGAAAATGTGGTTCCTTTTGTTATAAGTATCATGAAAAAGGCACATTAATGATTTGTGTTCATTAATTTCCTTTTTACTAAGTGTTTTCAAATATGAAATGATCATATATGGTGGCGGAAATGTTGGAAACCAGTATTTATAGCTGAAGATCCTGAAGTGAACCTGGGTGACTCAGTGTGACTTATGAGTCAGGAACACTACAGAAAAAGTCAAACATATGATATCAGGTAGGGAAAATTAGTATGTAGTGGGAACAGGCAATATCTATTTTATAACCAGCTAGAGAAAATTTGCTAAAACATGTTTTAAGAATCTAAGTCAACATTGTTATTGGTATGAAAAAAAGCTAAAAGGAAAAAGCGATCTTAAAAAGATATATTATCTAGATTTGAATCTATTTAGAGTGATATTAAAAGAGAAGACTTGAATGAAGTTATAAGACAGTTATAAAAAATATCAAGCACATCTCAGTGTATAAGAGCAGAAAAATCTATGGGGGGAGTATTTGGGCCATTGCTTGGGGTGATTGTCGGAGTAGTCAGCATATTACTGAAATGAAGTGAAATTGGGCTAAATCCTGGGAATTACTACAAAGTATGTAGAGTGAGAAAAATCTAAGGAACAGAGCTACTTGGCCAATTAATGGCCAAGATTAATGCCATATGATAATTTGCCTGAGGCAAAAAAGACAGTGGTACATAAACAGTAAACACTGAAATTTTTTCCTTCATTTCAAAATTGCCTTATACATCAAGGATTTTCAGTGTTTTGTTTTGCTATAATTTTTACTAAATGGATTTTGGTCCTGGTTTTTCATTCCTTCTAGATTCTTCCTTCATCACTCTGGTATTAGCTATGCAAACACACATCTCTCAACAAACATCTCAACTTTGGACCTGCAAGGAACCATGCTATTTATTTCTGTTTAGTGCTTTTACAGGTAAAAGAACCAAAGTCCACAGAGTTAAGTTGCATTTTCTTTCATTTTATAATTATAGTGTACTAGATAACCAAAAACTTGTATTAATCAAAGGCTTCATTACACATACTGTGATTTCTGAATAATGGTGATTCCTGAGTAATGGTTTCTAACAGAGGCCTGGTGAGTTGTGGGTTGACCAAAGGAACGAGGAGGACCCTCATGGAGGACTAATCTTTGAGATATTGTAAATGTAGGTAGGAGAAGGGAGGTATTCCCTAAGAGGGAGGAAAGCTCTTTTGAGGGCTAGGATAGCAAGAAGTGGGAGGAATAAAACAATGGGCCCTCATGATATAATTAAGTGGTGTATAGTTAGTGAGTGGAATATATATTAATCTGGATTTATTTATTTCTCACAATCACCTTAGAAAAATTTACACATTGCCTACCATATTGGGGCCAATATCAATGCCCTATAGGAAATGGAATTGATGGAAACTTGGTCAAATCTGATTCTAGCATTGTTTCCTTGTTAAAGAGGAGGGATACATAGATTCCCTCCATATGCTGAGAAATATACTATACAGTCCTGGAAGCTCTGGGATTTTCTCAGTGCATTCAGGGCCATTAATTGGAACAGGCACTCTATTAAGTTATGTTGTGTCTATGTTCATGACTAGGAAGTGAACTCTGGATTATGTCTCTAGCAGGAAAAGAACAGTCAACAAATTAATGTATTGGACTTGTATGAAATCTTCTTTGGTAAAAATTAATTATCAATTTTTCCCCATTTAGAATGATATTGGCAGTGGGTTTGTCATAAATGAATTTGATAAATTTAAGGTATGAGCCGCCCATGCCTATTTTGTTAAGAGTTTTTATCATAAAGGTGTGTTGGACTTTGTCAAATGTTTTTTCTGCATCTATTGACAGAATCATATGGTCTTTGTTCTTGTTTTTATTTATGAGGTGAATTACATTTATAGACTTGTGTATGTTGAACCAGCCTTGCATCCCTGGAATAAAGCCCACCTGGTCATGGTGAATTATTTTTTTGATGTGCTGCTGAATTCTATTTGCTAAAATTTTGTTTAGGATTTTTGCATCTGTATTCATGAGGGATATTGGTCTGTAATATTCTTTTTTTGTTGCGTCCTTTCCTGGCTTTGGTATCAAGATGATATTGGCTTCATAGAATGAATTAGGAAGGATACCATCCTTCTTAATGGTGTGGAATAGTTTCTGTAGTATAGGTATGAGTTCATCTTTGCATGTTTGGTAGACCTCTGTAGTGTAGCCATCTGGTCCGGGACTTTTCCGTTTGGGGAGGTTATTAATAACAGCTCCAATTTCTGAGCTTAAGAATGGTCTATTCAGGAATTCTGTTACCTCCTGGGTGAACTTAGGGAGGTTGTATGAATCCAGGAATTTGTCCATTTCCTCTTCGTTATGTAGTTTTTGGGCATATAGTTTTTTATAGTAGTCAAACATAATGTTTTGTATTTCTGTGGTGTCTGTTGTGATCTCTCCTTTTTCACCATCATTCTTTACAGATCTAGAAAAAATAATTCTTCACTTTGTATGGAACCAGAAAAAACCTTGTATAGCCAAAGCAATCTTAAGTAAAAAGAACAAACTGGGAGGCATCAGTCTTCTTGACTTCAAGCTGTATTATAAAGCAATAATAGTTAAATCAGCCTGGGACTGGCACAAGAACAGAAGCTTCGATATTTGGAATAGAACTGAGATTCCAGAGATGAAGCCATCTGCATACGGTAACCTAAT
>VBSM01003200.1:4378081-4403001 GCA_008086735.1 Cheirogaleus medius | reverse complement strand
CTCAGTGGGGGCGGTGGGGGGGGGGTGGCAAGGGCAATATATTTAACCTTAACAATATTTGTACCTCCATAATATGATGAAATAAAAAAAATGAATTATCAGTCTGATACTGTAAGGTGTGCTGCCATGATGAGAGTACTTAACATAGGAGCTTGTGTTTGCGTGCCCCATTTTTTTTCTTACCAGTGAGCAAGACACATTGTCATGTGGCAAGGGCAAATCTTTGTTGGAGAGGAAATTGAGGCATTGTTATACATTAACAGGCCATTTGATTTTTTGTTTTACTTACTAATTTGTCCCCTGCAATTTTATAGATCATCTATGGTGTGTGTGTGTGTGTGTGTGTATGTGTGTGTGTTAAATGGTCAAGGTCAATGGTATGTTTTAAAAGTTCACCAACAACATTTAGAAATAAATGTAGAATTAATCTTTATTTTTTGAAAGATAAAATCTGAGTAACTTGCAGTGTAAAACAGAAGGGATACGACTTGACTGGAGGATGATTGGAATCTGGTGAGGTAAATATTTCATGCTACATATACAAAATTGATCTTCTTTATGTTTTTGGTTAGCATTTAACTGAACAAGTTTTAGAACCGAAAGATAGTTATGCCCACGGATCAAAGTCCCAGGGATGGGATTCTGAGGAAATCTGAGGAGTTCTTGTCCTTATAGGACTAGGGAAGGGGACAAAAGAGGATGTCCTTCTTTGCTGCCTTGCGTATTTCTTCAGGTAGACTGTGTCTCCTGAACCTTCTAAACCTGACAGAGAAAAGTCAGTGCAGAAGATCCCAGGGGGTTCCCTCCTGATCTTAGATGAAAGAACATGAAATGCAGTAATCCAAAGAAGAATGCATAATCTGATGGCTATCACAGTGTATCCAAGTAAATTAAATAATAGTTGAATTAAAGAAAACAAGAAAGGAAAACCAGTCCCACTAACTAGGCTGAGGTGTGGGTGTTCAGGGCAGGTAAGGTAGAATTATAACAGGCCACTCCTGAGAAGGTTTAGGCTCTTACTGTCAGGGAGTAATAATTAATGATCAAGTGTTAATGGAGATACTGGGCTGTTGATGTCATTAATTCAGCTCAGTGGAGCCAGTTCTGCCCAGGACCTGCCACAGCTGTCACTGCATTTGCTTAATTATTCCAGTGCCTTCGGGCTCTTTTTCTTTCGGTTTTTTTCCCTTTGCCCTTTTTTTTCCCCCTACTAACTATAGGACATTATGTTTTCACTGATGCAGAATTATGAAGAGCATCCTGCTTTCTGGGCAGGGCCAGGCCTAAAATACGTGAAAACCCAAAGGCAACCAAAGAAACCATAACTTTTACACAGAAGAAAAGATGGAAAATGCTGAAGAAAGGCCATCTTTAAATAGCCTGATTGTGCTGATACGATTTTTGGGTTCTTTAAGGATTTGGATGTCGAAAGTGAACTCTGTGCTGTGTAAAATGTCAAAGTGCTCACCCTCTCCCACAATCAAACAAAGAGAATACAGAAAAAGTGGCGCAAGAGTGTTGGTAAAACACAAGGCCGTACAATCATTCATCCAAGAGGGAACCAGAAAGTCAGCTTTGCCGGGCAAATTGAGGCAAAGAAAAACACGGGGAGGGAAAATGCCACTACTATTAAAATTCAGCTGTAGGAGTATATGAATTTGCCTGCTGTGCTTTCAGAACCTTCTTGCCTTTCTTTAGCTTTGTGTCTCTTTTATCTGCCACACTGCCTTTAGTTTAAGGAAAGTCACTCTTTGCTTTGTAAACATCATTTGGATCTTTCTTCCTTGGCCTGGTCTAATAATCACATTTCTCACTTTACTGTGTTCTCATTGGAATGGGGTGTTTATTTGGTTTCTCAAAGACCCCACCTTTTAAGATGTGTAACTCAAGAAAAAAAACTACTTCCTAGGGTTTGAGTTATGTATTTCTAGTTCTGATGCGTCAAACTAGTCCAATGTGTCTTGAGCTTCCATGCTGGAATGTTGCTTGACTCACTTCCAAACTGAAGTGCTTAAAAAAATGTGAGGCACTACAACTATTTTAGATCTCTCTCTACACTGCACATGGTGATTTAAAATAATTGAAGCTCTTCAAATTTTTATATGCTCTCCAATTTGGAAGTGATCAGTTCTGAGCATGTGCAGTACACAATGATTTAAAGTTATTAGGGTCCTTCAAATTTATCCTAAGTGTTTCAGCTTGAGAGTGATAGGGGAACCTGGATTTTGGCAGTTGAAAGAGATTTAAAATTATTGTTATGCTCAGATGTTATAGAGGGGATCGGAATTCTGGAAACTTGTATGTATTGTTTAACTCACTGTTAAAATGACTCTTTTTTTATTTTTTTTTTAGAATGAAAAGATATTATTAGCCTACTAGAAAAAGCATTTAAATAAACCACTTAAAATGCACCTTAACATGATTGTACTTTCAATGCCATAGTCCCCACTGATGACCTAAATAGGATAATGATTTTAAAGCCAAATGCTCAAATTTGGCAAGGAAAATTGATGTCGTCTTTTAGCCCAAGCACGAAAAAGATAAGTATTCAGTAACCACACTTGAAGCATTCTGGTGACAATATATAGAGTCTGTAGTCTATCCTCCTAAATTATACTGTTTTTGCTTTAAACCACAAGAGGCTTTTTGAACTATGCATAGATTATCATTTGTAATGCATAAATTTGTTTTTTATTTAAATATTCAAATAAAGAGCTTTTATGAAAGATTATTTAACTTAAAAATCCATATTATATTATCTCTTAAATGAAATATATGCATTCATTTCTTCAGCTCTTTGTTTTGGTGAATGTCGTACCAAATGCAAAGGTACATAATTATGAAATGAACAAGATAGAATCCTCAGATGATTTACTTGGTCACTTGACGGTTACTTAACATTCCTCAGATCTTTTACCAAAGAATATTCTCTGAGTGGGAACATCTAACTTTTGCTGAGTGCCCTGATGCCAAGATTCTATCTAACATGTAAGGTAGATTTATGGTTCAAAAGTTAATATTATGTAAGAAGAAATTCAGTCATTAAGAGGTTAGCTAAAATTCTTAGCATGTTTTATTTCTACCTTTGAAAGCCACATGGACACTCTTTTACTTGATTTAAATGAAAGTGACAAAGGTGAAATTCCAGCATATTTCTCAGTCACTTCCCTTCCTCAGTAAATGTTTTCATTTTGATAAAAATTAGGATAAGTTGATTATGGATTTGATTCTTTTTAAACTAAAACCTGGAGTTGGAGTTTGACTTATTCTGGCACAAGAAAACCATTTGATCTTATAAAGTAGCTTTATAGATCTCCATATTTTTATTAGAGCAGAAATTTAACAGGATTAGAAATAGAAACTGCTAATAATAGAAAATATGTTATATTTGGGATTTCTGTAACCGTAGGGATTTAGGGCTCCGAACTATGAAAAATGCCACATTTGGTATAGTAGTCAACCTTTGCCCTCAAATTTATTATTAGTTTTTAAAGTTTGAAAAATTTTCTTAGGCTTATATATTTTTAGTGTCCACTATTACTTTGCTCTTTTGTGCTGAATTTTGACAGGCAGAAAAAAAGCTAAGTGAGTTTGTTGAATTATTTGTGGCTGTGCTAAATTAAGAACATGTCAGTGGACGAGTGTTATGCTATTAAATAATTGAATTAAGCCTTATTTAGGTCACAGGTAGAATGAGCAAGTCTTTGCTGAACACATAAGAATACCTGGAAATTGCCTAGTCCCAAAGCATGATTACACCAAAATAAAGTTCTTGCTTTTAGCTGTATCAGTTTGGGAGTCCTTGGGAACTGGAAAGGTTATTTGGACAGACTAACGTACTATTTGTGCTTAAACTCTAAATCTTTCAGTAGTGTTAGCTCAGTAAACCAATTCAAGCAAACATCTGATACGTATTGATACACCTTTTAAAATAAAGAATGTCATTATTCCATATTTTAGTATTGCCTGCAGGGACAGTTGCTATTATTTCTGAAATAACAAGAACATTAGTTACCATTAAAAAATAACACACAGAATGCATAACCCTTGGCCTTAAGAGATTGTTACAGAGGTTTCTCAGGTTAGAACTCACTGTCCTTTTCAATTACTTTGCATTTTTAGAGAAGGATCAGGTTAGTTAATCCTCTTTTATTACATACAAAATAAATCCCAGGAAGAAAAAAAGGGATAATTAAAAAAACCTGAAACATAAAAACTTGAAGGATGATAAGAATTATATATGTTAGCTATAGAGTTGTAGAAGAACTTGTAATTAAAAAATATTCTAAGAGAAATGATTAATAGATCTGACTTCATAAAAATGAAAGGAGAAGCCACTTCTGTATAAAAAATAAATACCAAAATTGAAATACAAATAAGAAATAAAGAAAACTTCTATAGATATCACAGATGAGTTAATATCTATAACACAAAAACATTTTATCCAAATTTATATAAAAATTAATACCTTAGATGATTAAAGGGTAAAAATAGTGAAAATAAAATGGTCAAATTTATGAAAATAAGATGTAATGAAATAGACTTCATTCTATCTATCTATCAGAATTATGTGATTGGGGAAGCTGGCTGAGCAAGCCTGAAATCCAAAGGATGGATCTTCTAGAAGGGAGATCATGGTCAGGCTTAAACTCACAGGCACAGGCCTCTGCTGCTGTCCACAGGAAGAATTTATTTTTTTCCAGTGAAGCCAGGCCTTTTGCTTTGAAGAGTTTCCAATGGATTGAATCAGCCACCCAGATCATCTGGGATAATTCTCCTTATCTAAGTTAACTGATGATAGATTTTACTTATATCTGCAAACTCCCTTTGCATCAGTATATACATTAGTGTTTGGTTAAATAACTGGAGACTCTATCCTAGCCAAACCAACACATTAGAAAAACCATCACATTGGAAAAATCTTATTTGGGACTAGATGGATCCCCAGACACAAAAGGAGTTTACACTCATTCAGAAACATTTCTGCGCAGTTCTCTGCTAGGTGCTCATGAGAAAAATTGGGGGAAAGGAAGAGGACTGAAGAGAGTCCCCCACAAATTTTAGGAGTGAAGGAGGTGATTGGCTGCTTGAGGGTGGGGCACAAATCTCCTTTCCCAGATCCTTCTCTCCTATGTAGGAAAAATCTGCCAAGAAAAGGGCAGCAAACCTTCTCTTTCAGGTTCAAGCATTTTTTCCAATGAAAAGGAGAAGCAAAACTTCTTTGCTTCTGGTGGGGGTAAAAAGGGGTGGTGTGTGGGGGTGGGGGTGTCGGGGAAGAAGGGAAGGATAAGAAATGATCTCTTAGGAAACAAACAAAAATCCGCTGGAGGAAACAAACAAATAAATCCCCACCCTCAGGGGATCAGCAGGAACCCATCTTGGGATCAGAATCTTGTATGTATAACAAACAGATCTGCTGCTTCTTAGGAAGAGGTGAAAAACTCCTCATCAACTACAGATCCAAGGCAAAGTTTTGCTGCTATAAGTAGGAGGGGCAGGAATGGTGAGAAGTTCCAGGCACAAGACTGAGGCTGAATCGGAACAAGAGAGAACCTCCTTACCACCAACCAGAGCCTGTCGCTGAATTATAAGCAATGACAATCTACTGCTGAAGGAGGGAACAAGGGCATGAAGAGATATCCATATGTGGTGCAGGCCTTCATGGTAGGCTGAAAGCTGATGAGAGAACAGAAACTCTGAGAAAAACCCTTTAACAACCCAGCTCTCACTCTGAACCTGAAGTGACAGCTGTCCACTGCTAGAAGAATGTGAAGCCTGAGGTATAATGAAGTCAAGGTTAACTAGCAATGATAAAACCCAAACTCAGCACAATTTTTTTTGAGACAAAGTCTGGCTCTGTTGCCCGAGCTAGAGTGCTGTGGCATCAGTCTAGCTCACAGCAACCTCAAACTCCTGGGCTCAAGCAACCCTTCTGCTTCAGTCTTTCAAGTAGCTAGGACTACAGGCATGTGCCACCAGGTCTGGCTAATTTTTTCTATATATATTTTTAGTTGTCCAGATAATTTCTTTTTATTTTTTAGTAGGGATGGGGTCTCACTCTTGCTCAGGCTGATCTCGAACTCCTGACCTTGAGCAATCCACCCACCTTGGCCTCCCAGAGTGCTAGGATTACGTGCTAGGCATGAGCCACTGCGCCCGGCCTCAGCACAATTTTTGACTAGATTAGCTCAAAGTCCCCTACTAATCTCATTATAGCGGAAGGCGTATGTCTATTTCCAGGCATAAATACTATTTACTCCAGAATCTCCTGTTCTTCTATATACAATGTCTGACATTCAATAAAGAAATCATAGGACACACAAAAAAAACAAAAAAACAAAAAAAGCAACTCACTGTCAAGAGAGAAAACAATCAATAGAACAAGAATTAGATATAACACAGATGTTTGAACTATCAGAAAGGGATCTTAAACTAATAAATCAATATGTTAGAAGCCTAGTAGGAAATATGGACAATATGCATAAATAGTTGGGAAATTTAGCAGAGACACTGAAACTATAAGAAAAAGTCAGATGGAAATGCTAAAAAAAAAAAAAGCAAACAACAACAACAAATCAGAAACATGGTATCAGAGATGAAGAATTCCTTTGATGGAATCATTTTTAGACTGGACACAGCTGATGGAAGACATACTGAAGTTGAAGAGAGGACAATAGAAATTATCTGAAGTGAAGACTAAAGAGAAAAAAGAATGAATAATAAACATAATGGAATATCTCAATTCTGCACAATATCACGTGGTGTAATGTATGTGTAATTGTAATCTTAGAGGGAGAACAGAGAGAGAATGGGGAAGGAGATATATTGGAAAATATAATGGCTAAGAATTCTCAAAAAAAAGTAAGAGATAAAAACACAAATGCAAAAGCTCAAAGAATGTCAAGCATGATAAATACCAAAATAAACAAAACTAAACTACACCTAGACACATGATAGGGAATGTGGTGAAAACCAAAGACAGAGAGAAAATCTTGAAAGAAGCTGGGGAAGAAAAAAAACATTACATACAGAGGAACAAAGATAAGGATTGCACCAAAATATTTTTCAGAAGCTATGCAAGCCAGTATATTAACATCTTTAAAATACTGGGAGGAAAAAAAAAGCACTCTTTCAACCTCCAATTCTATACCAGAGAAGATATCTTTTAAAAGTGAGGTGAAATAAAGAAATTTTTGGCTGACCACCATGGCTCACGCCTGTAATCCTAGCACTCTGAGAGCCAGAGGCAGGAGGATTGCTTGAGCTTAGGAGTTCTAGACCAGCCAGTTCTAGACCAAGAGTGAGACCCTGTCTCTAATAAAAATACAAAAATTACCTACCTGTGGGTGGTGATGGCACGTGCCTGAAGTCCCAGTTACTCAGGAGGCAGGAGGATCATTTGAGCTCAGGAGTATAAGGTTGCAGTGAGCTATGATGACGCCCAGCACTCTAGCTGGGGACTCTGTCTCAAAAAAAAAAAAAAAAAAGAAAAGGAAAAGAAATTTTCAGACAAGATAAAGTTCAGAGAATTTATTGTAAACATGCTGGCACTACAAGAAATATAAAAGAAGTTCTCTAGCAGCATGATACCAAATGGAAATTTGGAGCAACACAAAAAAATTAAATGCAGAGGTAATAATAAAAACTAAGGTAAATTTAAAAGATTTTAAAAATATTCACTTTAGAAGATAGCCAACCACCTACAGCAATAATAAAAAAAAATAAATTGTGGGATGCATAAAATAGGTAAAAAAGAAATGTTTGACAAATATATCACAAAGGATGGAAAGGAAGAATTGGAAGTATATTGCTGTAAGTTTCTTATACTAAATGGGAAATGGTGCTATAATATTACTTAAAATTAAATTATTCATAGATTATGATAAGTTAAAACTTTAACTGTAAATCATTATGGCCATTCCTAAAAAAAGAGGTAATGACAAATAATTCAACAGGAGATTAAATATTATATAAAAAATTAGTTAATCCAAAGAAATATAACAGAGAGAAAAAGGAAGAGAGAGAAAGAGGAAACAAAGAACAACTTGCAGAAACAGAATGCAACTAATAAGATGGTAGATTTTAAACTAACCATATTTATAATTACCTTAAAAGCAAATCATCTGAACACTACATTTAAAAAAGACTAATACAATAGCAAAACTCAATCATGTGCTATTTATAAGAAACTCACTTTAAATATAAAGATACAAATAGTTTAAAAGTTAACAATTGAAAAATATTAATACTATGAAATTCCTAATCAAAAGAAAGCTGTGGTGGCTATGATAATATCAGACGGTGCTTATTTCAGGGCAGGAAATATTACCAGGGACAAAAATGGACATTGCATAAAGGTGCAAAAAATCTTTGTGACCTTGGGCAAGGCAAATGTTTCTTAGATAATTTAGATTTCATCAAAATTAAAAACTTTCACTATTCAAAAAATGATGTTAAGAAAACGAAAAGGCATGACACCAATTGAAAAAAAGATATTTGCAAAATACATCCTTAGTAATGGACTTGTATTCAGAACTCTTGCATGTAAGAACTACTGTACTACTGTAACTCAGTAATAACAATAAAAGTAAAACATCCAAATAAAAAACAGGCAAATGATTTGAACAGTTCACCAAAGAAGAGATACACATGGCAAGTACACAATAAATAGATGTTCAACATCATCAATCAATAGGCAAATGCAAAATAAAACTTCAATGAGATGCCACTATATGCCTGACTGGGGTGGGGGGCAAGGGCAACATACATAACCTAAACATTTGTACCCCCATAATATACAGAAATAAAAAAATAAATTAATAAATTAAAGATTTGCAAGTTAAAAAAAAAGTTAAAATAAAAATGACACCAAATACTGACAGGGATGTGGAGCAATTAGAACTCTAATCCATTGCTGGTGGGACCATACAATGTTGTATTCACTCTGGATTTTCTTATAACGTTTTGCATTTTCTTATAAAATTAAACCTATAGTTGTTATTTAACTTAGCAATCCCACTCCAAGGTATTTACCTAAGACAAATAAAAACATTCGTCTATACAAAACTCTATGTGAATATGTATAGGAGTTTGATTCATTACTCTCCCAAACGGTAAACTACCTAAATGTCAATCAATAGCTGAAAATATAGTGCATCCATATGATGAAATATTACACAGGAAAGAAGGGAACAAACTACTGATCCATGCAGAAACATGGATGAATCTCAAAAGCATTATGTCAAGTGAAGAAATCCAGATACAAGAGCAAACATATTGTATTATTTCATTTACATGATATTCAGAAAAGGGAAAGCTATTGTGACATATCATTGCAATGGATGCTTGAGGTTGGGAATAGAGGAAGAGATTGATTATGAAGGGGGGCACAAAGGAACTTATGGGGTAATGGAAATATAATTTTATTCTGTTGGTAGGCATGTAATTATAGCTCATAAAAGTATACACCTAAAAACCTGATGTTAAAAAATACAATACTATTAGAAAAATTTAAAACTACAAAAAACTAAGTAAATTTAAGGCACTGTCCTATACAATGTCATCTCTTCTCTTTCCTCTATTCCTTGAAATTCGGATGGGAATGAACTGCCAGTTTTATAAGAGACAACTTTAATATATCTTTCTGATAGAAGTATTGACACAAAAGGCAATCCATACTTTCCATTTAAAGTTTTTGGAGGACAATTGCAGTGGTTTCTGGAATACTAACAGACCTAGAGGTATAGGTGTGTGCATTTCAGGTAAAAGTAAACATCTACACTCTGAGCTGTTGCAGGATTGGGCCACTCACAAAATGAGAGATAAGGGCTCTCCAACAGCAAAGATAAGCTTGAACTTGACTTTTCCAGTAGGCTAATTTTTGTATATGATTTGCAGCCTACTTACATGAAAATAAAGAGCTTAGCAACAGCAACAACAAAAAAGCAGCAGTATCTATCATCTTTATATAAAATACACGAAACACTCAGCAAGAATACCTGGAGTTCTTGAAGCAAAAACTAATCAATATTAGAAATTTAGTTTTTTTCAATTGTAAGTGTTCATATGTCCCTGAAATTGCATCTGTTTGATTCATTCTGCCAACTTCTTACTTTCTTTGTAGCCATTGATTTGAAAAGGGGTATCAGCAAGAGGCAGAATAGAAAATGACTTGCATTTTTGCAAGCGATGATTGAAAGTATTCACTAAATGGGACCCCATGATTCAGTTCTTTCCATTGGAGTATACCTGTTAGGGTTAATAAAAGAGAATCATTAAAAACATTTCTGGCCAAGATGGGAAATTACAAAAATCCCACATTTTGAATCTTTAGACTGTTAATAATGAACTAGGCAATATCTCATTTATTTCTCACAACTCTGCATGGTAGGTTTTTATGCCTATTTTACAGATGAGGAAATGAAGACTTTGAAAGGATTATATGACTTGGTGATAATCACAGAGTTAATAAATAATAACTGAGTCCTCAGTCCATGCTTTTCCAATAACACCATGCTTTGGTCCCTTCCTATTAGTTGGCAATGTTGGCCTTTGACTCTTTGGTGACATGTTTTGCTCCATTGACTTTGGTGACTGCTGGTACACCATCCCAGTTTCCAATCACTTTATGTTTGCAATTCTGCAATGACATCCTAGTTCATTTGCTTTCATGAAGTGTTTCTTTACTTTAATCTATTCTACCTACTTGTACTCCTACACTAATAATTCCAAAACATTCATTCCATCATCACATTTCTGATCTCAAAACCTATCCTCTCTCCCCTGTTGCCTTATTTCCTACCTTTTCTTCTCAAGTTTAAAGACCTTATACAGTCTGCTTACATTTTATTCATCCTTATATATCACAGATTCCCCCAAAGCACCCTTCACTGTGGTCAAGCTAATCTCTCACTCCCCAACAAGCTCAATCATGTGTTTTAATTCTTGTTCTTCATGCTTTGCTTGTGTCTTACTTTATTTTTCCTCTTTTTGCCTCTGTAAATCCTATCCATCTCTCAAGGCCTACTTAAAATATCTCCTCTTTCAGTACATTTGCCTTCTCCCACTGTTACTGACCCTTTTCTTTATGACCTCTGGATGCATTTAGCATTTGTTTTGGGAATGGAGAGTTAGTTTTTTCAAAATATTTTAATGGCATTAAATTAGATAAAAGGCCAAATTATTTCTAAGGGTTGCCCCAAACAATTACTATTGCGGATGCATCATCTGGACCTGCAAAGTGTTTTTTGTGCATGGAAAATTTGATATCCACGTGTATTCTTAATGAAGGATTGCATTATCAGTGCTTGGAACTGGGAAGCTATTATATATTTTTTGTTTATTTTATTTTATTTTTTCTTTGTATATTTTTTAATCAGTTTTTGTTTGGTAAACTCTTTGGACCCTACACTCATGAAAAGAATGCCTACAGTTACTAGCATTTTGTAGAATATGATTGGCACAGAAGTAGACAGGAGTCCGTGGCCTTTTGTTCCTGTATCATTGTTTTTAAATTCCTTAAACTATTTCCTAATCATATGAGTTATTGTACCAGGAGAGGTACATTTAAAATCATTCAGAAGCATAGAGAAAGAATTTAACTTGATTATAAATCCAAAGTTCAAGTCATTTCTTTCATACTAATTATTTCTAAGAGCAAGTCAACTCATGAGAAAAATTGAATCTTTATATTATGATGCTTTTGCTATGATCCTTCACCTACATCTCTTGTATTCCCAGGATTTCCTAGTACTTAAGGACACTATGCATGTGGTCCATGGCTGTTCCCAGACATCTTTTTTGAAGGAGGGTAATATTGATCTTGAGGAATGTATACACAAAAGGCTCTAATAAAAAAGTTTATTAATCCAAAAGGAAGATGTGCCAACATGCCCATATTTGAAGCTCATTAAGCATCTTTAGTTATTTTACAAATGGCTTGTTTTCAATAAAATCTGAAATGCTTTCTTTTTCAAGTATTTCCCCTCCCTTAATTATTTTAAGTGATGTCAAGGAAATTTCATCCATATGTATTTGCTTCCAATATATTTATTGAGTCAATTATTGTTTTTAAGATTGATAGTATTGTCCCCCTTCAAAAGCAAGGCCCCAGATACGCTTTTAAATGTATTTTCCCCTGTTAAATAGGAAATTAATTTTCATTCAGGGTAATCTTTCTTGTAACCAAAATTTGGGTTATAGGGATATATATATATATATATATCCTGAAAATCCCTATGCATAATTAGACAAATATGTTATATAGAATATATGAGAAACACGTAAGTGAAGATAAACAAATAATTTAAGTTGGTACTCTAGACTTAGAACTCTAAAATATTCTTATATTTAAACAGTTATACCATATTTATTATATATTTATTATGTGAAATGCAAAAGGGAGAGGATTTTACTATGAAATACACTTAATTTAAAATTATAAATTTACTTTACTTAAATATATTAAAGGAGAAAAAGTAAATGGTTCTTGTACACGTGCGATCAGGCTTAGCCATTCACTTAAATTATTCTAGGTGAATAAAATAATCTTATCTTTTTCATCTTCTAAATAAATTATTGAAAATACATTTTTTCTTTTGACAGCGTGAAGTTATATGTTTGTGGTTTTTGCATTTCAAGATTGTGGAATTTGTCAAACTTGGTCAAAACTTATTCTTTAAGCCCAAAATTATCTCAGAAGACAACTAAAAGCTGACTAGAGGCTTGTAGGGGAACCTGCTGTTAAGTACTTTTCTGGGAAAGAAAGAGTCTCAAACCATTTTGCCATTTATGAAAGAGCTGCCAAGTGAGTATATGGGAAATAATACCTAAAGGTATTATATGGGAAATAATATATGGGAAATAATACCTAAAGGGATTATATGGGAAATAATACCTAAAGGTGCTAAATATAATGATGGATCACTAAAGGTATATCTGATTTTTAAATTACAGTTTGATTTCTGTTTGCTCTGAAGAAGAGCACTGCATGAAGATTTTTGTTGTGCCTTGGAATGCAAATTTTCAAAATATATTCTAAATATATATACACAAACTATAATAGTCTTAGTGGAATCATTATAACCTACTAGGTAACTGGCATTACTTAAAATATCCAATTTTTATATTAAAGGCAGATTCTAATAGTCCAAAATAAAATATATAAGTATATTTTAAATATAATCAATCGGATCAATAATGTGTTCTAAAGTCCTTGATGAGTAGTTGCACAATCTGTGCTTCAAAATGTCCGCAAATAAGTATTTACACATCTTTAGAACCTCTACAGTCTATCATGCATTTCTTTACACTTCTAGAAGGAATTTCTTCCATTTAAAAAAAAACTGTTATAAAAGGAAATTAACAACTTTTAAATAATACTCTTAGAGAAAATCTCCAAAGCTGGGAAACTCAAAGTGAAGGCTAACACTTAATTCCTCACTTTTTCTGCTTATTCCTACGTGTTGGAGGGATCTCAGATCAGTATGGTACAAGCCATATGTGCTGTAATAACGAGATACAATGGAACAAGTTGCACACGGAGTGTCAGCTTGCCATCACCCCCCCACAAGCTCTTTCCTCTCCCATGTTTAGTGCAAACACAGAAGAAAAGAACTTTTAAAGTGTATACTTATTGCACTTTTTGGTGCATTACAATTCCGGTTCCCTTGGTTATAGTATGAGATGACTTAAAATCTCTGTCTAGAAAATAAAATACAGCTCATTCATCTGAAGAGTTAGCATGTGATTGCATTACCTGGTTAAGCATGTTCAACTGAATTATTAATTTTCTGTCTTGTTAAGTATTGGATTCATGGCTGGAAGTGAAAATGCATGCAATGTAAAAATATGCTGGAAAACAGTTGTAAAACCATCATTAGGTCTCAGTATTGCATGACTTCTTGTGAGACAGAGTGACACGTTTCTTAAAACAGGATCAGCTGTCATTTTCACGGGTTCATCCAAATAGTTGATATTGCAAATTATATACTCTAAAAATTTAGGTGACAAAAGGTTCACATAAGATAATTTTATATACAACAAATACTGGGAGGATCAGAGGAAGTGGAGCCTACTATCTTGGAGAATTTACTCAATATTATTGTGGACTGTTAGTTACGGTTGAAGAATCCTTTTTGGACACTTAAAAGAGTTAAGCAACCATTAGACTTTATTTTATATCAAAAAGTCATGGCCTCAGTTTAATAGTACTTATGCAGCTTTACTGTATGGTAGCTGTGCCATGGAAAGTGACAAAAGGTCTATAAAGGTGAGTGTGCAAGGAAGGAATAGTTACTATTCATGGTGGTTTATTTTGCTGATACATTCTATATTGTTATAGTATGTTTTGCAAGTACATTTTATAGGTTATTTTAGAATAATGTATATGAAAACATTTATTAGAGATGTAAAACAATCATGCTAAATTAATTCGCTTTTTCTTTGTAGAAGATCTATTATTAAGTGTGTGTAGTCCTACTTTTTATACTAGAAATAGAATTTCTATTTTAATATTGTAAAAAGTTAAACCTCTTTTTTTTGTTGTTTAGCCTGAGCAAGAAGTTAGTCAGGTTTTTTGAGAGATCACTGTAGTAAGAAAAAAAAATTCAAGGCAACTGACTACTTTGGCTTTCTGGACACATCACATTCTAAATTAATATGTTTGCAGTACCAAAGAACAAAGTTCCACTTACTGATGATGAGCAACAGTGCAATTAAATTATTGGAAATGTTTGTTAGCAAACTCTTTGTTAAAGGTCAGCAATTTTCCCCAAGAGCACTAAATGTATAAAGTTCGGCATTATTGGATTGGAAAAAAGTTAGGAATACTCTTCTGCCTCACAGATAAAAATAATAAAAACATACTTGAGAAGGTTGTCATATTCTAATGATAGTCATCACACAAATCACCTTCATCTTTCTGAATCTCCATGTCCTCACAAGAAGGGGACAGGAATATTTGCTTTTAGGGCTATGATGAGGATTCCACTAACACTGTGTCCATGTTAAATAAAGCTCACTGAATATGAGCTGACGTCATCATTGTCACCAGCATCATTATTGTCCCCATCTTCATTTTAATTGTTATCAACACCATCAACCTTACTGTTTATGAGCCTCAGGTTCTGTGGTCACTTAAGTAGTGTTCTTTGACTGATCCGTAATTTTAATGAGCATTTACCTTCATTTAGCAAGAATTTCCAGAATGCCATTCATTCATTCATTCTGTTAGTATTGATCTGGCACCTGTAATGTGCTGAAGCAGGGAACACCGTGGTGAGTGAAATAGCCACGTCAGTGCTTTCATAGAGCTTACTGCCTCTGTACATCTGATGATCACACACATGACTTTCATATTACAACCATGATAAGTGCCACAAATTAGAGGTACAGGGATGCTATGAGATCACATCATGGGCAATTTGGCCTTGTCAAGGAATTCCCAGAAGGCTTCTCTGAGGAAGTGACGTTGCAGGTGAGGAAGGATTGATTGAGGCAGGAGGGAAAAAGTATTCAGCAGAGGGAACATCGTGTAAGTCCGGAGGGAACATGTTAGAGGAGCTGAAGAAAAAATAGGCATACGGGAAGCAGACAGTAGGGGAGGGAGTCCGCGGGAGATATGCTGATGAGGTGTGGAGAGGAGGAGGAGTGTGAAGAGCCTTGTTGTTCATCTAAGAGCTGTGGGAAACGACTGAAGTGTTTTATGCACTGGGTGATAGAAGTGAATTTATTTATTTATGTATTTGCTTTCTTATTTATTTATTTACTTACTTTACTGTGGTTTTAGCGGAGCTTTAGTTTGGATGGGGCAAGCATAGAAATGGAAAGCTCAATGATGAGACTCTTTTAATGGTCCAGACAAGATGTAATGGCATCTTGAATGAAGGTAGTGGCATTAAAATGAACTGGAGTGGATGAATTCAGTAAAAAAAACACAAACAAACAAACAAACAAAAAAACAAGAGAAATATCTTATAAGGGTTTCCGATGTATTGGTTCTATACAGAGGAATTTGTGAAGAGAAATGTTAAAGATAGCTCCTAGGTTTCTGGCTTGCACAATTGGATTGATGTGGTGCCATCAGGAAACATTGGGAGAAAACCAAATTTAGGATAGAGAACTATTATGAGATCAGTTCTCAATATCTTAAATATGTAATGCTGTGAGACAGCCAAGTGAACATGTCAAGGCAGTTGGTGACCTGAAATGGGAGGTTTGCAATACCAAGTAGAGTTTGTGATTTATGTCTGTAAAAGTTGCATGAGCTTAAAAGAAATTGCCTAGGAAGAGAATATGTAGTGAAAAGAGAAGACAACTTAACACTAACACTAATGCCCGGGGAGTAGAGGAAGGGCCTGCAAACAAGATTGGCCAGAGTGGAAGGGAGACCAAGAAAGTGACATGTTATGGAGACAAGGGAAGTCAGTGTAACAGCATAGTGGTCTATGCTTTTTTAGAGGTGAAGTAGACGAGGACTAAAAATATGTCAGTTGGATTTAGTGTCATTTTTATCATTGGTAACCTCAGCGCAAGCTGCTTCTACCTGTGTGTGTTTGTGTGTGTGTATGTGGGGAAGAGGGCTGCAAAGGACAGACTGGGCTGAGTTCATGGCCAAGGGAGAGGTGAGAAAAAAGAAATAACTATTTTATACAACCGTTAAAGATGTATGGAGCTGGTTCAAGATTTATATGGTTTTGTTTCTTTAGTCTGAAGATTTTTTAAAAATCTCAGATTTAGAATTTGATGAGCGTCTCCCCCTCTTTCTAGGAATATTCCCATAGTGAAGGCCACTGTGAGATAATAATTTGGCAGAACTTTAATTTTTTTTATTTTGATCATCTCTGATAATAGACATGTCTTTAGGATTGCCTCTGAACTCATCATGTGCAGACTGAATTTTTTCTTCCATATTAATAGCCATTCCCAATTTGTGATTAGATCAATTATATTTCATTTTAATTAACTATTCCATTTATGAGTCTATCTGGTCATTTTTATAATAGGGGACATAACCTATATGTCTTGGTGACTCACAGTATTAGCACAATAGTCAAGGGATAAGCCCAGGATAATGACTTGGAATTGGTCAAATCAACTGCAGTACCTTTATTGGGCTTTTTCTGTTAGATTCACACAATAGAAGTTCTTACACTTTGATGTATTTTTTATAGTGCAAAACAGACAAATAAAAATTATAGAAACACCTGAAGTAAATGATGGAGGTTTCTTAAACTTCTATAAAGTATTCTTTTTTCAAATGTGGGTTTTTTTTAATTAAGATTTTTATATTTTCAAGTTTATAAAGCATTTCGTCCCTTAAATTGAATCATTGTTTTTCAAGATAAAATTTATTTAAAAATAGGTTTCTTCCTTGATTAAATAGAAACCTTGGTTTACATAAACAATTTAGGTTCTTGTTTAAAAATAATAATTTTTTTTTTGCTTTTGGTTCTACCAGGCCTACCAGATGAATAAAATACAAACACAATGATTTATTGTTGTTCAGATTTCTCTGGTGCTCAGAGCAAATACCATGGCAGAGTTTAAACTTCTCTTAAGAAGAGCACTCAGTTTTGAATGGGTTCTCCAGCTCCTTTCCCTCCCTGGCAGCACCCAGACATGATGTTGCAATCTCCAGCACTGTGAAATCAGGAGGGATGACTGCAGCTAACAGTTATGCCTTCCTATTCTGCAGTTTGACGTCAACAAATGGGTTATACCGTCAGTTCTAATGGCTTTGGAAGAGTGAGGCAAGCTCCTAGTCCCCTCATGAAGCATTATGTTATGTTATATTAGATCTCACTGTGTGAAACAAATATCTTGACCTCTACCTCAAGCCATGGCAGTGCATGCCTGCGAAATTCCAGCAAGAGACAGAAGTGTCCCATGTATTGTGGCAAATTTCTCATAACATCCTGCAAATTGCAACCGAGTTCTTGGGAAAAGTAGGAGGAAATGATTTCCCTGCATAGGGATGGCTTGTGTGGGAAGGCTAATCCACAGGTTCCCACCAGAATGGAGAAATACATCTGGTACATTTCTAAAGCACATCATGGAATGGTTATTTTGTATCTCAATTTTACACATGGGGGAAGTATTTGGAATAAATGAATTTCTAATAGATGACTCCAGAGTATGCATTTATACATTGCACCTTTTTGCTATTAAGAAAGTTGCTTCCCAAAGAATGGATATAGCCTCTGTAATACATACATATGGCCATTTACCCAAACTGTAGGTTCTTAAAGCAATTAGCATTGACATCACAAGTAGATAGCAAGTCCTAAATGTATCAGCTTTTAAAAGGGCATTCCCCAACAACTTAATTGGTGAAAATATTAGTATAAATTAAAACATGTGGAGATTTAGTATGTTTACACTTTCTTCCAAGGCAATGAGAGAATAAAATATGCTAGCCAACAAATAAATTTTCTATGGTTCACTTCTATTATCCTGCCATTTACTTTTGCCATATAAGGTGGGAATTAGGTTTCTAACAGTAGTGTTATTTCTACACCTCTTGTAAGAACTTTATCATTTCCCAAGTAGAATAATTTTGATAAGTAATCATTTATCCTTGTTGTGCTATTTCCTTCTTAACAAGGGCAACTGCTCTCTACTGAACATTTTACCCTCCCAAGCTGAGTTTGACATAATTACCGCATTGGAGCTAAGATTCATAATCTGATTGCCAATGTCAACGGAAATAAAGGCTTTCATGAACAACAAAACCTGTTAAGTATCCTCAAGGCTCAGCATCAATCCCACTCATGAGTAATTAAAATATCAATTTATGACACATTTGCCTTTTACTGGTAAATCTGGCAATCCTATGGATTTTTTTCTTCAGACATAGATGCTTGAAGGAGAACAAATTCCAAGGACAGTCATTTAGATTCAAACTTTGGGTAAGAATTCAATTCCACAAATTATGTTCCAGAGTGCCTACTATGTGTGAGATAGTCTAAATTAAACTGAAATTTAAAAAAAAATATTTAATATTCTCTTAGCCCTACATACAAAGGAATCTTTGCAACTTACACTGGTTGAATTTTTTGCTTTTATCTGAGGATATGGTTGGATATGGTCAGGATATGGTTCAAGGTTGATCTTTAAAGAGGAGGGAAAAAAAAGCTACAATGTTTTTTGTGTTCCTTACATCTTAGGCTCTATACTTGTAACTGTCTACTTATATTGTCTATTTATTCCCTACACCAACCCTAAGAGGAGGTATTGTTATCTTCATTTTAAAGAAGAGGCTCATATACATGGAATGACTTGTCCAAGGCCATAGTCATTCAATAGCAGAATGGGGTACACAAGAGAATGCAGACAGAGATGTACAATGCCCACTTAGGAAGGAAATAGACTATACATCAAAGAGTTTCAGGACCTTGCCATGTTGTATTAGTTAGAGCCCATGTAGCATAATAAGTAGCTTCTAAGAGTATTAAGTCAAGGAGGAAAAATATAAGATTAGATTAGGTCAAACTTATCTACATATTGCCTTTACTTGGGTTTTATAATGTGTTGAGTCACCCATTTGGGAATAATGTAGATGTGGTGAATTGAAGACTAGACTCAGTGGTGGTCTGGAGTCAAGGAGGAAGAAATACTAGGGCCTCCTCTGGAATATTGTAGTGGAAGTACAAAGGCTCACAGAAATGTGAATGTGAGGATGAATCCATTATATACAATTCATTTAGCCCCCCACTAAATAAGCCCCCAAGAAGAAACTTCCTTCAGCTGAGAATTCGGAAATATATTGGTAAGGGAAAACACCAGTATCTGTAGGTAGAGGCTGTTCTCTGCTGACTGGAGATGCTAGTAGGAGATAATGCATTGGCACTGAACTCTTGAATTTCAACAGAATAATGGGATCACAGGGTGGTAGAGGCCACATGTCACTGCTTAACCAGCAGAAACAGGATGAGTGCAATTATCTTAATAAGTTGCAAGGATAGAGTGGTAATCAGAGTGTTTGACCCGCAGGGACTTGTGGCAATGACTCATTGATCATGAAGTCCCTAGGGATGAAAATGGATGTGCAGTTTACTAAGGTGTTGCTTCTTATATGTGGAAAAAGTCTGTCTGGTGGGCAGAAATTTAACTCGAGTTGCCAAGGTGAGCACTCACGGCTTTATATTCAATTCTGAGACCTTACCCAGCTCCCAGCTCACAGGCCCAGAGTCCCTTGACTGAGGATGGGGAAGTAGATCCCTTGAGGAACTAACCTGGGATACTGACATAAGGATATATGTGAATTTGCTTCTGTATTTTTTTGACTCTGTGAGGTGGATGTGCTATGTTACAAGATGTGGCATATACTTAAAAGTTGCAACAAATATATGTTGCTGTCTGTCCCATAGTCAAAATGCATGCTTCCAGGAACCTGGAAGTGAGAGTGACTTCTCCATTGCCCTAATAAAACCACTCGAGAAATTTTTGTTAGTATTCCATGAATTTAGGCTTGGTGGCTTTGAACGCCCTAATCCTGATGAAAAGAATGCTTTCATCAGGGACGACAGCCATGGTTCCATTAAATAAGAAATTGAGATTTCTCACTGGCATTTTGGCAAAGAATGTGGTCACTGTACTGTCATGGAGGATTTATTCTGGTTACCAGGAGAAATTGGGTTGGTACTCCATAAGGAGGTTGAGGGAAAACATCATGTCTACAACTTAGATGATTCACTGGGATACCTACTGGTCCTTCCATATCCAGTAATAATGGTCAATGGGATATTGTGGCAATTCAGTAAAGAAAGTAATACTGGCTGGGTGTGGTGGCTCATGCCTGTAATCCTAGCACTCTGGAGGCCCAGGTGGGAGGATCGCTTGAGGTCAGGAATTTGAGAACAGCCTCAGCAAGAGCAAGACCCCTGTCTCTACTAAAAATAGAAAGAAATTAGCCAGACAACTAAAAACAGAAAAAAATTAGCTGGGAGTGGCAGCATGCACCTGTAGTCCCAGCTACTTGGGAGGCTGAGGCAGGAGGATTGCTTGAGCCTAGGAGTGTGAGATTGCTGTGAGCTAGGCTAACGCCACGGCACTCTAGCCCAGGCAACAGAATGAGACTCAGTCTCAAAAAAAAAAAAGTCGGGGGGCAGGGAAGAAAGCAATACCAAGAACATAGATCTTGGTGGAATGAAGGCTTGGGTCCTCCATCAAGAAAATTTTGAAGCAGCTCAGGTGCTGGCAGAAGGTAAAGAACAATCGTAGCAAACGAAGGAAGCTATCTATGATTGTCAAATTTGTCACAAGGCTATAGCAGCAGATATATTTTATGTTAGTTATTTCTTTGTCTCCAACTTTTCCTGACTCTCTTGCTAGCTCGTATTTTTATATCTTTTATGTTTCATATTTTTGTTGGGCATGTGGCTGAGTTGACATAATTCTGTGATAAGGTGGTAGCAGGTGGAACTATGTTAATGATATGTGTTCTTCATTTCAACAAAGGACAAGAGTGTTTGGCCAAGGGCAAACAAGAGGACCTTACTGGTTATTCTCTGTCCCTCTACATTCACTCTTCACCCTTTTTCACCCTCCTTTGTGCCCCAGAAGGCTAAACTCAATGGGTTGCATCAGCCACTCTCTTGCCATCTGACTTCTGGCTGGGTTCAGCCAATGTATGGTCAGGAGGAGAAAGGCCAGGGAAATATTTACTTGTCTGGGTTCTTCCTTGCTTGCTAGTGAGGATGTATTTCTCTATACAGTGTCATGTAGAGGGAGGACTTCTCTAAAAACAACGGTTCTTTTGAAATTCCAGTAATTGCTTCTTCCTCTAGACCATTCAGGTTGAGGGCTTTGCACTATTACTGCTCTAGTAGTGTCTCTCTAGCCTTTATGGGTTTCCCTCAATGTTGCTCACATATTTGCAAATAATTTCTTTTAAACTCTCTTCAGTTACACTTTGTGATATAACTGACCCACAAAACTGGAATCAGTCTTATTTAAACTTTTGAGACATTATCTGGTAAAGGGTACTTCTCCAAATATGCTAATGATAGGAAACTTTTAAGTGGCTGTGATAGGCTGAATATTGCCCGCCCCCTTCCCAGATGTCCACATAATAATTACTGGACCCTGTGAGCATATTACATTACATGGCAAAGGCAGATGATTAAGTTAAGGATCTTGAGATAGGAGATTATCTTGGACTATCTAGGGGGATCCAATGTAATCACAAGGTCCTTGTAAGAAGAAGGCGGGAGGGCAGAGAAGATGAGGCTGTGGAAGCCGAAATTGGAGTGATGCACTTTGAAGACAGAGGTATGGTCCACGGGTCAAGGAATGCAAGAAGCCTCGAGAGGCTAGAAAAAGCGAGGAAATGGATTTTTTTCCTGGAGCCTTGAGAAGGAACAAACCAGCCTAGATGACACTTTAATTTTAGCCCAGTAAGACTGATTTTGGACTTCTGACCTCCAGAACTTTAAGATAATAAATTGATGTTATTTGAAGCCATTAAGTTTGTAATAATTTGTTACAGCAGCAATAGGAAACTCACACAGTGCCAAAATGCAAAGTTATAAAGAAAAATGGGTGAGAGATCATGCTTAGCTGTGTAAGCTGGCAGAAAAGTGATTGATTAATTTCACTGTGGACAAGAACAAGGGGGTATATATATCATTTAAAACTACAAAATTTCTACTTTAAAAAATGAAGTTTGGGCATTCAGTTATAACTAGGGATTGGAATTTGGGAATTGCTACATTGACACTTCTCTGAAAGACAAGATCTAACCTGCCTATGCTTTACAAAGGTTAAAACAAAAGGCTGGAGCAATTCAAAGTCAAAATATAGACTGATTTTTTCATCAAGTTGCTGAATTTATGAAGGAGATGGTAGTTGACTATTCAAAGAAAATGAAAAGATTTACACAATATTAACTGGAATGGTAAAGATGAAATTACTGAAAAAAATAATAATTTATCAAATTACAGTGCATGAAAGCCCAGTGGCAATACTTGAAGCTTAGTTGAGACAAATTGAGGCAGTGTGAAGCAGTATAACTTTTTAAAGAACATAGTAAACTTAAGATACATCTCAACCATTAGTAAGATTGAAAAACAAGCACAAAAAGGCTAAGATCTTTTAAAGATGATAAAAAGTAGTTACCTTCTGAAGGAAGCAGGAGTTTGGGTATGTATATATACCCCCAGTTTTTAAAGATTTTATCAACAAAATCAATATAGAAGCTCAAAAATTAAATTGTGTAGTCAGGCTTATAATAAAATGTCCCCAAATCTATCACACCTTGCTCTCAAAGATAGAGACACTATCTTTGCATTATTCCAACTTTTGAATCTTAGGGAAGGTATTTACATATTCTATATAATATGGTTATCTTGCCATTTCTTCCCTATTAACTTTCGATGATATACGCCAGAATTTAGGGCATTTATTTGTTGTTCTTCTCTGCTTCCTCTTAATACAATTATATTTGCAATTCTGCTTCTGCTCATTTCTGGACTATCAGAGAGCATATTAAACCTTGATATCTTGTTGCATCATAAATAGACAGTATTTCTTGTCTTTATTTTGTAAGACATAGGACTCTACCCTTTTCCTTCCCTTCCTCTTTATTTCTCCTACCTCCTATTCTATGTCAGCTGTACCTTCATTTAAAAATTATTTGTTTATATTAGTGTAGACTTATGGATTCTTAATTTGTTTCATGAGCTATAATCCACTATTGTGATTATTTTGATGCTAAAATTTGCACAATGGGAGCCCTTTGAGCTGTGTCCTTTTGATACTTTCTCATCATTCTTTGAGGACTTCTTATTTTCTACTAGAGCAAAATGTTTCAGGTTTATCTTATACTATTTCTGATGCAGCATAGAATTAACCTTGTACCCTGGAGAATGATATTTGGAAATCAAGTGCAGGGTGCTAAGACTGCTCATTGTTATCAATGTGTTATTGTTACTAGGTCCTCTCAGACATCATAACCAAAAAATCTATCAATCATCTATTTATCTTAGCTATCTCTCTCTATATATGTACATATATGTGCATATAATTATATTCATCTTTATAGCTCTCTATAAAAATATAATTAAATTTATATTATACAGTATATAGTTATAAATATATACATACATTATATTCATACATATATTTAAAACTGTGACATAGTACTGATACCTGTAATTCCAATTGAACATCATAGAGGATACCTTCATTTTATTTTTGTAGTTTATAACATTTGTTTTCTATTCCATAACCATAGCTGTCCTCTGTGATTTGTAACTATGTTGATTTTAAAACTTGAAAAACAATGAACATATTTTGGATTATTACGTAGCTTAATTATCCAATGTAGAGCCACATAGTGTATGTTAGGATCACTTTTACTCTTTTACATCTACAGTCCAGTATAGCTACCTCTTTACTACTCAAAGAAGAATATTTCCAGGGATAATCTAAAAGGATTTTCTCTTTTATACCCTCCACCAAGTAACTTTCTTAAATCTCTAGGTTTTCCCCAGCATCAGTGACAGCGCTGATGACCTGCCCCGTCCTCTCACTCTGGTTCCCCTCTGAGAATCTACTTTATTGAGCCCTTGACTTTCCTGCTGCAGTTTGACCTGGGAGTACCTGTCAAAACTCATCTGAATTAAATTCACTCTTTTCTGAAACTTTTAGGTTGTTTTTTTTCTTTGATTTTGCTAAATGTACACCCTAAAAAGGGCCTATAAGTTTTCTGAATGTTTGAATGTTTAGAAAATGTTTTTATTCTGTCCTAAAATAAACTGAGCTATTTTGGATGGATATAGAAAATTAGATGAAAAATAATCTTCCATTGCCTTTTAGCAACTTGTGTTGACAATGAAAAAGTTATATCTTTATTTCTTTTTAAGTAACTCTGTGGACACATTTGGGATCTAATCTTTTTTTTCTTCTTTTTTTTTTTT
>VBSM01003200.1:4343437-4369304 GCA_008086735.1 Cheirogaleus medius | reverse complement strand
AATGAAATCTGAATTTTAATATTGAAAATAAGTTGCTTAAGAATACTATGTGAATCAGCATTCAATAACTTTTTGTAGGCTAGCATGTTAAAATCGTATTTCAGCCAATCACAGAAGAAAGTAAGGAATATTGGAAATAACAACTGAGATAGAAGAAAAAGAGTAGAGGGGAGGCTAAAAATAAGTGTTGCTGTTAAGGTGCCCCTTGTTAGGGTCTATTTGAT
This sequence comes from Cheirogaleus medius, assembly GCA_008086735.1. NCBI lineage: Eukaryota > Metazoa > Chordata > Mammalia > Primates > Cheirogaleidae > Cheirogaleus > Cheirogaleus medius. The sequence continues at coordinate 4,369,080 of VBSM01003200.1, read as the reverse complement.
TAAGGCAAATTGATGCTCATGGGTTCACTTCCTGTTTAGCACGAACAGTAGAGAAGGCCTGCTATGGTTGGAATGTTTGTGTCCTCTTCAAAATTTATACTGAAACTTAGATCCCCAGTGCAATAGTATTAAGAAGTGAGGCCTTTAGGAGATGATTAGGTCATGGGAGCTTAGTCACTTTTATTAGGCACCAATCCCGCATGAGGAAACTAGCAAGGTCCTTTCTGCCATTCCAACCATCCCCCATGTGATGGACAGCACAGTGCTGGGTCCAGTCCAGAGGACACAGCAACAAAGCACCATCCTGGAAGCAGAGACCAGGCCCTGACCGGACACCAAACTGGCTGGCATCTTGATCTTGCACTTTCCAGCCTCCAGAACCATGAGCAATAAATTTCTGTTTTTTAATAAATTACCCAGTCTCAGGTATTTTATTAGCAGCATAAATGGACTAAGATAAGGTCCTTGTTTACTCAAATTTATAAATCTGAGCTATTCTTTTACCAGATAAAGTGCATTAACACAGAGCCTTTGATTTGGATTGTGAATGAAAATTTTAAATTGACTAATTTAATTTTTATTTATATTTTTTGTTTCAGTTAGCTAACCTGCATTAAATTCAAATATCATTTAGCTGACATTCTTTGCTTGCATATTTTTTTCCTGTTGCCTGTACAGAGTCCCTTTTAGAGCTTTCTTTTTATATTCTTTCTTATGACCATTTTGAGGTGTGCTTTTAACATTGGAAGAGGGAAAAGTAGCCTACAAGGTTTCCTTTCAGTATGAACCATTCTGGGTTCCTTTATTCTTTCTGAGTGATTTCAAAGAAGTTAAAGTCCAAGATCACCATGGATGTATAGCACACTGGAAAATTAGAGGAACTTCACTTGTATATTTGCACTATCATTCCCTGAAATGAATTTGTGGGTTTGAGATTGTTATTCAAAAAGAGCAAAAACTGATCAATTAAGAAAGAAATATTTATTAACAGAACCAATAAAGCTATTTTTGTTCTTTACTGGAGATCAAAATACTGTTAAAAAAACTGAGATAAATGAAAAAATTAAAATAAATGAAAAAATGATTTATAATTAGCTTAGGTAATTTAAAATTAACTTATAATTATGGTTCAAATCTAGAGCATGCTCATTTGTAGGACATTCTTGATGTTTTAATTGAATCAGATGTTCATTTTCCAGACTTTTGAGATATAGTATTTGCTTTGGAATAAACAATCTGAATGTCATTGTGGTAACAGAAAAGGAAATTATCAGGTAGCTTTATAGATACTCTGCCCAGTTTTGGTAGTGTATATTTATTATGCAGTACTAAATTTATCTCAGGCATGGCATCATGATCAGAGTCTTACAATATTGTGATTGTAGAACATGAACAAGACAATTTTTAGTCCTGTTGTCCTGAATATCATGTACTAAGTCTTCTTGTAAGATAAGGGAATCTTGTTGTGCTTTAGTCTATAAAATCACATACAATATGGAAAACCAAAGCTTACAAGACTGGCAGGCCATAAATTCTTTTCCTGATTCACAGGGATCAGGTTCTAGGTTGTCTGTTGCTGACTAAGCTTTTATTTAAAACAAACAACAAACAAACAGAACTGTGGCTTTACATAGGTGGTAATCTTTGAGGAAAGTGACTCTTCTACTCTTCCCAGTGTTATCGTGAGCTGTGGTAGAACTTTGAGATCTAAACTGGATGGAGAAGTACTTCTTTTAGATTTGTCATGAATACACTCGTTGCCCTGTAAAAGGGATGTAGGGGAAGCTGTTCCCAGGTATGAATGAGATTGTAAAGTAGAGTTTTCCTGGAAAGTAGGCAGGCATCTAAATGAACACCCTCAGAAGAGTGGTTCAGGAATACCAGTCAATGGTCTTAGGCTGATTTGTGATGACATTTTCACTGGATTGAAGTGAAATGAGTTATTTAAGAAAAAAAAATAAAATTTTCATTAAGTGTATTATTTTAATAGAATTATCCTTTATTGATAGATTCTGTCCCTCCCACTCTTTTAGGGTTTATGTGACATAATGATGTAATGATAATAGTGGATCTGGTTTTATCCCCCCTGTTTAATGTCCTTCCTTGGCAAAGTTAAAAAAACTAATGGCAACTTTGTTTTACTTTCTAACATTTTTGGAGATGTTTTACTGATTTATAAAATATCCAAGTCTAGAGAGTCCAGGATAAAGAGAATGTTGGCTTGTTGTATAACAGGTTCTTAGTTTATTATTCTTCTTGCTTGCTGTGACATTGTAATTATTAAAATTGTTAACTCTGGCCTGATTTTATCTAAGATAAGAAACCAGATACAAGGGAAGTTATAAAGCTATTTAACATTACCCATTAAGAATTTCTTTTTTTTGGTAAAATTTGGCCAATATAGTTATGGCCTAAATATTGTTAACAGAGGGCCACTGTCAGATTCTGGAAGTGTCTTATAAACAAATATTACATTTTATACTGGCACAGTTTGTTTGTTTGTACATTATTTATGCTTAACTCTGACAAGTGATAGAAACAATGTGGATTCTGCACCTTTAGAAAACATGTTGCCCAGTTAACAAGAACATTTTTGGTCGTTTATATGCCAGAGCTAATCTGGGTTCTCATACCTTGGAAGCATACCTCGAAAGACGGGGCCCTTCTTCATTATAGTGGCTGTCCCACACGTGGCGCCAGCCCAGCGCCGCTATTGTTGCCTACATTGTGTGAATGTGCGAGGGAATGTGACTGGCACTATTTACTAAAATGGACTGTAAAACAAACATACTTAGGAAATTACTGACTATTTGGATGAAAGAGTTCCTCTAAGTCAACATTATCCAAACTTACTTATATTTCAAATTGCTAGACTATCTAAATTCTGTATAATAGACCTCAGGCATGGGATAGACGAGAAAAAAAGGACGTGGGTGGGAGCGTGAATAGAAATTTTGACTCATTATTCTGACCCAGGCTCAACCTGCTTATGAAAACCTTGCTGTACTTTCTAGGAAGTTCATTCTATTATTAAGCATTAAAAAATCTTCTGTATTTTCTTCAAAAAGAGGTATTATAGAAAACCTAAATATCTACCTTTATTTTTAATGGACTTTAAAGATATAACTATATATTATTATAATAAATTCTTGACAATGGCATTCTCAAAAACAAAAAAAATTGCTTAGAATAGTTTCCTTTTACTACCTGATGATAGGTCTGCAACTAGTAATCATATTTCTAAATGTACATTTATTACATGAGACCATGGGTGCTCATTACTGTCAGCTGGGGAGTTTGAAGCCACACTGATACCTGCGCTACCCCCAGAGATTTTAGTTTAATAGGCCTGGTTTGGGCCTGGACCTGATAGTTTTTAACTCTCCCCAGGTGATTCTAATAGCTCTGAAGAATTACGTATTCTGTTCTAAATCAGGTGCTTTTAAAAAAGGTGACTATGCAAAGAAAGGGGTTTTTTTAAGGTATTATTTGTCCTTATAAAATTTAGTTCCAAAGATTAATGTCTGATTGTTTCTAAAGGGTTGGGTTTTAGTGAGAGAAAAGTTGGACAGAAGATAACTTTGAAGGGAATCTTGATACTTAGTTTCTGCCGTGTCTTTACGATTTCATCTCCATATATCATCCCTTTATTTACTTCCTTCTGTCTCTTCTAGAGCTGCTTTCCAACTCCTACCACTGTTAACCCTTGTCCAGGAACGTGCTTATGTCTTTACCATTCTGAGTGGGCTTTAGCATCCCTGCATATGTTCAATTCTTAAAAACCCGTCGAAATAAAAGATCAGGAGACATAGGAAAGATGCCAGGAGACAGTGTGGTAAGTGGGGGAGGATCTTTCCCCAGGGACTGGAGGTATTTCAGGATCAGACTATATGTGTGTGTGTGTGTGTGTGTGTGTGTATGCACACACATATGCATATGTATCTATGCATATGGTACATTTATGTTGTGTTGTCTTCCAGGGGTGTGGGGAAGGACAATGTGATAATGTGCCTTTCTCTTTCATTACATCATGTGCTGCTCAGGGTTTGTTATTTTGTATCCTCGTCTTTGCACAATGGCTAGCATATTGGTGCTCAGTCAGTGTTGGTGAAATGAATGCATGTTCCAAAGAGGAAAAGAGGAAGGGATGGAAGAAAAGAAGAAAGATAAACTTAAGCTGGTATTCAATATGACAGGACAGAGAACAGACAGTTTAATGTTTTCAGCTGTGCTAGTAACTTCCTGTGCACAGGTAGGGGTGTTTTCACGGGGTTAGGAAAGTGAGCAAGGAAACTATGCAGCACAAGTCGGCCATGGAGGTTGCACACACAGAGATTATGTCTAGCTGACCCATGTCCTGGGATCCCCGATGTCTCCAAGGGAGCCTCACCCATGGACATGGGAAGCAGTAAAGGCTGGGGAATGGATGAGAATAGAAATCTAGATCTGAAACAGCTTCCCTCGCTTGTGGAAATAGGTTTTTCAGTGCCTCTCATCTCCCACTGACTGGGGAATGGTACTTTTATATTTTTAGGTGTCTTCCTCCAAGTTTATTTAGAAAGTAGAGTGGGAAATACCAGCTTGTCAGAAGAAAAAAGCTTTGTCTCCAAAATGGCCTAGAGAGTGGATAGATTCAGTGGATTCTTGGATTCTAGTTTTTAGAAATTAACAGATTTTCCAGGGCTACATTGTGGGGAAGAATGAAAAGAACTGTGTTTCAATTTCTTTTTTTCCTTGGTCATCTGTATTTTTTCTTGCTCAAATTTTTCTTTTTCTCCTCATTCTCTCACTGTTCCTCATATTTTACTTCACTGGATGGATTCTATTTCTCAACAGTAGGAAAAGTGAGGCTGGTTGCAGGGTTTTAAAGTTATCAACAATTTTATGTATTTATTATTTTTAATTTATTAATTTTAATTTTTTTAGAGACAGGGTCTCACTATGTTGTCCAGGCTGGACCTGAACTCCTGGTCTCAGGCAATCCTCCCACCTCGGCCTCCCTAGTAGCTGGGACTACACACACAGCAAACTACAATAGCCCAGCTTGCAATTTTATGTATTCTTATATTTTATTATTATAATTTTATGTGTCTTAATTTTTTTTAGTTTTATAATTTGACTTCTATTTCCGTGTTGAAAATAATTCAGCATGTGTGTGTGTACCCATATGCATTTTTTATCCCAAAGTACTGTCAAGTGTTCTTTCTGAAAAAGGCATTGTTTTCTTTTCCTGATAATCATTAACATATGATAAAATGTTAAGAAATGTCTCGTCTCTAATTAAATATGAAAAGCCACCTGTGCTGGTTATCTTTTCACTGCCCTTTCAACTCTTTCTCTGCTGGGGAGGCTGAGTCCAAGGGCCATCCTCTGCCATTTGATTGGTCTCCATCAAAGACTGGCAATAATGGTAGAGCAGTAGGCCAGAGGATTTGTTCCCTCAGTTCCCCCTCTAGTGAGTGGCTGTGAGGGCTGTGAGCCCTGTTAAGTGAGTGGTTCTTTTTACACACCCCTCTGGGCTCTAGTGACTGACCATTCCTTCTTTGGCCTCTTCAGGCCTCCCATGCACCAGCTCTCTGCTGTTGCTTGCCCTGGTACGTCCCATTCCTGGGTAGTTTCTCTGCCTACACTTTGTAGAGTCCCATCTCTAAGCTTGAGTGTGTCATCTGCTTGGACTGTGGCCCTGCCTGTTCCATCACCTTAGGACATTCATCCCAGGCCAACACTAAATGGTCAAGGTATAGACTATTAAATACCTTTTTCAATCCCTGGTACAGTTTGTTTGAGGAGACATCTGTTTCTTGCTTTTGGTCTTTTACTCTCCTTTTTCCTCCAGGGAAGATTTTACTCTGTTAGCTCCTCTTCAACTTTCCTCAACCTAGAGTGCTATGATTTAAATATCAACAGATTTCCAGGGACATATGCATTTTCAGAAATATATGCATTCTCAGACCTGAGTACCCTGGTGTGGGCTTCATGATATTTTAGTAAGCACAGATTGAGATCTCAGGGCACTGGGTTGGACTTGAAAGCAGACGTAGGTAAGTTGTTTCTGCTCTGCTGTGTTCTCTGAGATTATAAAGGTATCTGGAATTCAGGGCAAGAAAACATCTATTTTAACACATCACTGAAAGTAGTTTCTTACCATTTGATAAACATTGGCTCAAAATAATGATTTTCACCATTTTTTTTCCTTTCAAATTTGTATATGCCTATCACTTACTTTTTATCTATTGCTGTGAATAAATTTGCCTGCCTGCATATCACTCTGGTAAAAGAAAATTGTTCATTTTTTTCGTTTTGTAGAAAGTATTTAGATTACCTTTATCAATATTTTCAAAACCTAATAAAAATAAATAAATCCAAATTCTAAGACATCTCTTTAATGGAAATAAATATTTCATTCATACTTTGCATTTCCATTTTAGTTTAGAACTTAAAATTATCTGTAGAGACAGCATGGAACTACATGCTACCTTTTAATCTATTGTGAGAGATATGTAACACGTCAACACATGAAAAAAAGTAGGGGCTATTTTATAAACCTCCAATCATCAAACAAGTGACATGTTTGAGTCAATCAATTTAAGAGGTTACCGGTCTACTGATGAAACCATTTGAAGAAAATGTGCTGTTTGATGTTACAGAAGCCAAAAGCTGAATAAATGTGTCATCTGTTTTTCATTTTAATTCACTATTTCAGAAGTATTTACTGTGTATTAAAAAATCTTTTTACCCTTTCAAATCTTTTGGACAACCTGGAAAAATTCAGAACAGTTTAACATATATCTATAAAAGCACATTCTTAGCTGAGTTATCTTGTTCGTATGTGGTGATATTAACAATATTACATATGAACTTTTTAATCTGAGTAAGAAAACTGTCACTGGGCTATTGAAGTAGTTGCTGATTTTTAAACAAAATCTGCAAAAAACATATAAAACATAAAAACTTTTAGTTTAAAACAAAAATTATTTTTTTTTAAAAAATTGTATAGTATCAATCTGAAAAACATTTCTACATTAGGACAAAAATATCTGGAAGCCTGTTACTTTTACAAACATACAGACATTTTGATAAGACAATCTCTCCTTTATGAAACTAAAGCATTTCATACTATTGTTCATGAGAAAATATTGCTGGACATTTACATTCATCTAATCCAATTCTTTCTCCATCTCCTGTCCTTTCCTTGCAATTAACACCCAGTAACTGTTTTTATTTTCTCACTTTTTTTTTTTACCTTTCTCTTGCCCACAGAGTTGCTTCTCTCTCCTCTGCTCTCTGCCCTCTCACTCCTGGCCACTCCCTCCTGTAAGGATTCATCCTGCCCTACCTCTTGACAATACTAATTTCCTCTTCTCAGTTTGGCTACTAACTCTTACACCATGTCATAAACAGGCTACTTGTGATGCCTCTGGGTATCCATAATGTATAGCCGAAAATACTCTAAACGCCAGCATTCCTTAATTCACTGATTTCTAGCCAGAAGCAGGGAGGGAGGGAAATATCAGTGCTTTACTTTAAAGCCATTGTTTTCTACTGGTTTTCATTAAGGGGATAGGAGAATTGAATGTAAAAATGTAATAACAGTCGGGTTTTCTTGAGTTCCTAGGAGTGAGTGTTTTCACAAACCACGTTCAGGCAGCAGGGTTGGAAAGTGGTGAGGGAAAACGACAAGGGTGTTGAAAGTCCCTAAACTGGATCCTGTAATTTCTAGAAAAGAAATAGTTCTGCAAAACAGGAGACATGATTGCATAGGCTTAATTAACAGTTCAAAGTATAGGGGAGGACTTATCATGGTAGGATGCATGTTTCTCGTTCTTTAATGAGTAAATGACCCATTTGAGTACACGAGTGCATATCAGAAGCACATGGCCGTGAAGAAGTGTGGTGGTGGTAGATCTGATCAAAGTTTTGCAAAACTGACTCCAAGTATTTGATGAAGAAGATGAACATGGAGACAATTTACCAAACAAATACAGCATAAAGAACCGAGAGACCTTCTAAAGGACTTCAAGACTCCAGCTTGCCCACATAAAGAATATCATTAAACAGAAAGGAAACAAAGACCAGAATAAATATCTAGTGTGCTGAATCTGTAGAGTAACCGAACTGTCGATTGATGATTTTTTTTTGTTCTATTTTTTAATATATACACCAGAAGATGTTTTCAGTTTTTAAATGCAAAACAAAGCAATGTGTTTGACCTGGGTTCTAACTGGGTAACTCTCTTGAGTGTTCTAAAAGATTTCTGGACCAGAATTGGTTAATTAGCGCTTTGTGTTGCACTGTGTTACATATGACCTAACCAGAGATAAAAAGGTTTAAAGGTCTCTTGTAACCCTGCAATGCCATTTGTAACACAAAAATAACCCCCTTTCATTACTGGCATGCCACTGTAGCACGCAGGTTATTTTTTCCCTTCACTGCAATAAGGGCAGCTTTCGCATCAGAAGAATTCTTGGCAAATTAATGCGCTACCTCTTGGGCTAATTAAATTAGAAAGGATCAAAAATACAGAGCGGCTTTTGTGGTGGACACAATGTCGTGCTTCATGCATCTTGCTCAGAGAGGAATTTCTGCCATTTAGCCCCCTTTTGCCTCTAGCAGTGTTCTGGACTCTCTGACACAGTCAAGTTCCTAATTTGCCTCAATGAGAGAGAATTATTAACTGATAATAAGAAAAGGAGCATTCACAGCTTCAGGCTGGGCTATGTGGAAAAGGGTGATCTACCCAGCACCTGAAGCGCATGCAATTTTTATTAATTCCTGCCTAAAACAATGCATTCAGGAGTAAAATTGCTGTGCAGATGACAAAAACAATTACGCCTTTGATTCGTTCATTCTAAAAATGTGAACTACTTTAGCTCAAATATAACCAGATTAAACAACTAAAGCGGTTGCTCACCTCTCTTTAAATCCAGTTTGGATTGCAGCAAGTGTGTTTTATGTTGAGAAGTTGCCACTGCCACTTAAACTGATTGTTCCTATTGAAATTGCTGAGTGCACAAGTGATTTTGACAATAATTAATATTGTTCTCTCTATACTGTGGTCCTTTGTTTGGAAGATGACACTGATGATGGTGTTGCTATCTTTATGGGCATTAATCCCAGAAAGAGAGATGTAGGCTCCTGCAATCAATCCTTGTATGACTATTTGCTTCTGTAGACTTTCTGTGATTTGCTGCTGTTTATAGGGTTTTTTGTTTGCAGGCCTGTCTCTTTACCTTTTAGGTAACATGGTAGCTTTGATTAAAAAAAGATACTTCCATTTCTACATGCTGCAATATCAATTTCCTATTGCTTCCCAGATATTATTTCCCAAGAACCAGATCTTCATTAGTTGATGTTTTCTGAGTTTCTTCTCCTGTTTTTCTGGGGGGACAACTATACATTACTGAACCCTGCTGTCTTCTGGGTTCCTTATGTCCACAGTTAATAGATCTTGTACTACATCTGTAACAATGGTAAGTTGAGTGCATTTCTTTGTCTATGAATGACAAATATGTGTTTAAAAAAAAAGTGGAAAAAAATGTTGTCATTTGTGCCATGACCATGCTTATTCTTATATAGATCATTGGCTTAATCATAATTTTTGTTGGTTGAAAAATGTTTCAGCTTTATCATGCTGTTGTTTTTATGTGTGTTTTATTCATTTTTGAGCCTCCTTCCAATGTGAAAGAAATTAGTGATTGCTCTGGATATTCTGTTAGTATCTTTGGCTTTTTATCAGATTTCCATAATATATGCAAATGCATGATCTGCTTTAAGACTTCCATATTGAATGGAAGTCTTTGCACTATGATCCAAAATCCCTTCCCTTTGTATTGATTGGACTAGTCCCCAATTCACTGGCTAAAAATTCAAGGGCTATTGTTGATACAGGCAATGCCACTGATAAAAAATTCAAGGGCCATTGTTGATATATGCAATGTGTCAAACCTGAAAGCCAGAGTACATCCTAATGTCATTTTTAACATTTCCTGTTTGATTCCTAAAATATAATGAACAATCAATTTGTTCTATTTGAATATGTCACCTTGCTTTTGAACATCATTATTTTGGTGCTAGAAAATTGTTCTGAACTATCTATTTAGACCTTATTGGTCATTTAACCATGCAGCAGTAATTTTAACCTTGAACTTCACTTATTCTGTCTAATCCATACCTCTTCTCTAAATACTCATCTCAAGAACCACCTACAAAAAGTCTTCTCGGATTGTGTCATATCACACTCATCACATTTTCCCCTTCAATCTCTCTAGAATTTAATTCATGGTATACAAGGATTCACAATTGTTACGTACTAAAAAAATCTTGGTTTGGTCTCTGCAATTTTATTCATGCATGATATTTTAATTACTTGAGGATTGATATCATGTAGTATGTTTTCTTTTATTGCCCATAGCATCTAGCTTGGCATACTGTAGATACTCATTAAAGTCTTTTTGTTTTGCCAATTGGTTTGTTTAACGGGTACCAGGGATCAGTTTTCTTGGCAATGCTAAATGTTTGTGTGAAAAAAAAAAAGATGTATAGAGACTCATATTATGTATAGCTGGGAATTAGTTTCTAAAGTCAGGATATAGGAAGAAAATTGCATTAGACAAAATTACCGTAAGAATCCTTCCATAGGAAGCTGCCACATTGGAGACCATGGATTCTATTTCCTTAATAAGTTCAAAACAGCAAAGTTTTCTTCTAATACTGGAACAGATTGCTCTTTTTCTCTTTAACATAAAATTGTTAGGCTTGCATTTAAGGTCATATTGTAGAGAAGAATGGTTATCTCCAAACACTAGAGTCACCCTCAGTGCTGGAAGCTGTTTAATATGTGAGAGGCACATAAGAACTGGGACCAGCTGAAGGAATAGTGGCTCCATGTCCCCTATTTCATGCTCATTCTGTAGAAATAGCTGGCAGAATCGCTTTGCTATATAAATAGATCTTTTCCTGTTTATTTATCCTTTTGGCCAAGTTATGTATAGTTGTGATCACATAACTTCAATGTACATTATGATGTGGCTCCATTGTGCAATTGCTCTCTTGTTCCAGGAAAATTCTCTCTGCCACGTTCTGAAGATGTGTTCAGTGCATGGACTTTGCTTGTAAATGCAGCCTTGGGGCTCTTCTTTTAACCTGCCACCTACTTTTCAGTCTTTTATCTTCATTGCGACTAGTTTTATGTGGTGGTCAAGCCACATTGGACATATAATCCTTCCTCTGGAAAGGATGTAACTTCCTTAAATCCCAATGTTGTCAAGGAAAGTGTAGTTTAAGGGGGATGGATATCTGCCAGATCAGAAAAAACACTAATAAGCTTTCTTGCTGTCCTCAAGGAGTCCTAGAGATTTTCCTCATTATTCTGCAAGACACACACAGACATAAAGAAGAGACAGGTATGTACTCAAGCTCCTTGTTACGTGCTGAAGTTTCCAACTTTGCTGTTATGACTTGTCTTAACTCTCACTAGAAAACTGGCATCCTAAAAGTTTGGAAAAGACTTGGGGTAGGAGGGGCTATGCATGCTTACTAGGCAGTCCCTCATCTTCAGAAAATATACTTTCAGGTGTTGGATTTACAGGACTCTGGCAGTCTTTATCTTGAAGATTATTCCTTATAACTTAAGGATGGCTAAAACATAAGATTATATTAACATTGATAAACATATTCTCAGGCCAAACTATTCAGTATTTCTTTAATTAAATAATAAAGGTACCTTTTATCATATACAATATTTTCAGATGGTTGAGATTTGTCTACAACTCCTCATTCTCATGTAGTGATTGCATGTGAAACACACACACTTTGCACATATACACTGTTAACAATGGAATGCACATTCTATCATAAACTTTAACGTTAGGAAGAAGAGCTACATGAAACATGTCATTTCTTTTCTAAATGACAGTCGCAACACCTTAAAGTAGTTCTGCAATCTCTTTTTGGTCCTCACTACTTCTAAGCTCTCATTTTCCCTGAACATTTATTGGACCCAGAGAAACAGAACATGCTTGACTACTTTCCTTCTGGTATGAGAATGCTGTGCTTAAAACTGTCATCTGTATGTGCTTTATTTTTATTTCAACCATACGTGCTTTTATAAGTATTTGAAAAGAAAATATTTTAAAGATTTGAAATAGAAGGAAGGGACTGTATGTGAGTTACAGCAGCCTCAGGGTAACAGTATCTCACACGCTAATGATTCATATGGAGTTTATGCGTCTATTTATGCTGTCATTTATTTAGGGGAGGGGTAGCTAGAGAATGAAAACAGTGTATAGCATGTTACCTAAATACCAGTAGTTTCTGAAAAGAGAAAAAAAGAACACCCTGAACATTATCCTTATTTAATTAGGAGCAATCATTACATAATTATTCACATTAATTCAGTTTCTTACAACAGTCTTACACTTATTGGCACTTCCTCTTTTTTCCCCCTCTTTGTTCTAAAAGAAGGGAGGATTGTTCTTTATTATTTGAAAGGGAAAAAGAAAATGGTTTATTTTCTGATAAAACATGTACAAAAATGTCTGCATTTGATGTGGCTCCTTGGGGTACATGGTGTCTGATTGTTATGCACGATCCTGAATCTTTCTGTAATTATTACCCCCTCCTCAAATAAGTAATGGTATCTTTAAAGAAATCAGAAAACTTAAACTCATATCTTTGTCATGAATGCAGGATTTATATCATTAGAATTTAGTAGGTTCTGACTTGGAGGAAGTGAGTGCAGCATCCAAGAGAGCTGTAAGTGACAACATATAAGTTTATATGAATTGCATGAGCAACACTGTTAGTGAAGCCAGGAACTGGAAATGAATGAAGGGTGGTATAAATGGATGGATGTCAGCGTGCCAGTGTGATATTTTTACCTAGATTACCTATTCACATAATTATCCCAGAAAATCAACTTTTTAAGGAACATTATAGAAAATATAACAGTTGTCTTCATTTCTATATGTCTTAATAGAGTCCAGATAATTGTTGTTTAGTGTTAAGCAAGCTCATAGTTTTATTTTTACCATTATCACAAGCCTGAAAGAAAGGGCAGCTGAGTCTGAACAAATTTTCAGAGGTCACTTTGTGTGTGTGTGTGTGTGTGTGTGAATGTGAGATACCAAAAAGAGTAAAAGTTGGGAAAATTAATTGAAAAATCACTAGTTCTTAGAATGCAGGGGCAAGAATAAATTAAAGCAGATGCACGTTGGAAAGTTTCCTTTTTACTTTTACTCACACATCTATTTCTTTGCCTTTTGCAATCGAATAGAAAAGGAGAAGAAAACCACTTCCAGGTGTCTTCATTCAGTCTCTCAGTTTCAGAAATATTGATACATGCCTTTACTACTGACAGGGGACAGAGAAAGAGAATCTCATCTCTTCTGATCCTCTGTTACAAATATAGTTACAAAATGGTGTAAAATAGTTCTTTTGAGTTCCAGATTTGTGACTACAAAAAATTGAGTATTTCTTTCTTTCTCCCTTTGCTTGAAAATCAAGTCCACCCTGTCTCGACCACATAAATAGAACAATTTTCCTCTGTGAACTGCTTGATGAGGCTGTGGCCAGATTCATATAAATGTCATAAAAACAGAGTACAGAATGGATTATTTTATGATTAAGATCTGTATGGATCTTTGTATGAATGCAACGTGCTTTGGCAGGGTTCTGCTGCACGCACACTAGTTTTAGTGTGATGTGGTGGAAAAAATGGCCTGCCACATTGTCACTTTAATGTCTTTCTGAAAAGGAACAAAAATCACTGGGCTCCACCAAAGGTTACAGCAATTGTACAAAGGTTTGGTCTACTAACCAGTACAGTGTGTGTTCTATTTCTCTCTGGAATAATAACGAGAGTAAGATTCAATAAAACGCCACAAATATTTCTCAGCACTTTGTCATTAAATGACATGTTGACATCTAATTCTAAGTGCAAGGTGAAACTTTCTCTAATTTATGTAATAAAATTCAATTTTCTTTCCATATATTTGATTGTGTCAATGAGCTAAAATCTTTCTTCTTCCCTATCTCTCTCTTTCTGTCTTCAGTTCAGATATTTTGGGGAAAAGAGAGGCTTCATTTGGATTTATTTTTTTCAAAGCATCAGACAAGCTGCTATCAGCACATGAATGCCAACATGATCTTTTAATAAAGAATTGTGGTTTAAGAATTCCAACCAAAGGAATAATTTATTAAAGTGAATAATAGTATCTAGGCAGTAGCAAAGATGATGATCAGAGTTGGTGAAAGAAAGATTATTGATCATCTGCCTCTATCAGTCACAAACAGGGGGGAGGAAAACAAAAGAGAGGAAAAGGAGATTAAAGAAATGAAATATAGTTTAGTAATGCCAGCTGATTCTGTTGCTAATTATAAATCTTTGGCAAGAAGCCTTTGGTTATACAGTAACACTCCACTTATCTGATGGTTTTATTTTCAGCACTCTTTGCCACTCAGGACACAGGTGAGATCCTGGAATTGTACCTCTCCAAGCCTTGACCATGTTGGAACAAACAACTTTCTTTCCTGGAGGTGTTCAGCTATTCCCTGGAAAGTTTATTGAATTAATTTTGTGTACACATTTAAGATTGCTTATTTAATTTACTTGGTTGTCTGAATTTTTAAAACCACTTTTATTTCTTCTCCAAGATATAGAGGGAAGTGGAAATAGGGAGGGGATAGAAATGCATTGGCAGTGGTGGGGAATATGCAGGTTAACAAGCTATAAAATAAATGTACATGAATAACTATTATTTGATAGACAATAAATCATCTACGAGAGAAACTGCTAAATTGTCTTGAGTACTTAGAAGAGGGAAAGATAACTCTTAGCTGTGGAACCCAAGGAAGTCTCCATAGAGAGAGGACATCGCTCTTGGGCCTAGTGGGTGATGTAGTATTTGAAGAGGTAGAAACTGGGGGCTGGGCAGTCAAGGAGGCTTGGAGTAATGCGGGGGGGGGGAGCAGCAATATCTGAAGTCATTAATGAAGTGCTGAGAATTTGGTTGGAGCATAAGGTGAATCTATGAGAGTCATGGAAAATGTGGTTGAAGTAGCAAATGAAGACCAGGTTATGGAGTGTTTTGAAAGCCAAACTAACGAGTTCAGACTTCATTGTAGTCCACTGGAGCTACTGCAAGTGTTTGATCAGAGGAGTTAGGATGTCAGAGTTGTGCTGTAGGAGGTTGGGGGGACAAGGAAGGTACCCCGACTCTTGGCTTGTTTGACTTTGTAAGTGGTGGTATCATTAACAAAATGCAAAACATGAGGAAAAGCATATGGAGAGAGTGGAGACAGTGGGAAATGTGGTGTTTGCACTTATGAGGATTCAGCAGATAACTGGCCTCGGGGGGGATCACAAGATAGGGGTGGCCAGAGACAGATTTAAAGTCAACTAAGTAGAGATAAAAGCAACAGTTCAATCCAAAGATTGGATGGGATTATTAAGGGAGAGAATGTACAGAGTGGAAGAATGAGGAATGACAGATCCTTGGACTCTATGTTAGTGGGAGAATGGTAATGGAGGAAGAGTCTGAGAAGTTACAAAGAAAGAGTATACCAATGAGGAAGGAGGAACATCACAGATCACAGAATTATGGAAAAGGGGAAGAAGAGGAAGGGGAAAAAGAACTAACATACATCAATTACCAACTAGATATCCAGATCTGGAGGGACACATACCAGGCGTTCTATTAGAGATATATTTTTACCCTAATTTTTATAAAGGAAGAAATTGATGTTCAGAGAGGTTAAGTAATATGTCCAAGGTCACCAAGTAGCAAGTAACTGAGTTGCAATTTATGCGCAGGTCTGTTCAATTCCAAAGCAACAGGTTGAAGCATCTAAGAGAACAGAAAGGGCTGTGTGATCGGCTGACCTCTAGTATAATTGTGAGAGCAGAAGCTATATTTTAAAATAATAAGAGAGATTGGGTGATGGATTCAATCTAGTTCAGGTACTATTTATTTGGCATCTGATATATAATGAGGAACTGTTCTAGATGCTGGAGATCCAAAGATCTGTGGGACCTAGGCCTTGCTCTCAAGCAGCCTCCAGTCTGGGATGGGCAAAACACAAGTCTAGATCACTTCAATATAATATGGTGTCTGCTTTGAAACATATTTTATCATTTCAAGAAATAGAATGAGAGTTTAATTTTAAAAAGCAAAATAAAGGCTTTTCTCTTTTTAAGATAATGTACACTTGAAGATGTTTGTAGACTGACTGGAAGATAGAGTGGTGAAGAGGTCACTGAAGATGCTAAAGCAAGAACAGTTAAGAGGAGGATGGGACCAACGACATATGGGGTGTGTGTGGTGGGTTGGTATGATAGTCTTGAGGAGAAAAAGAGGGAATAATCTGATACTATCCATGGATATATTTAACAGATGCCCATTACTATCTAATGTATCATCTATGGCAAAGAAATAGACTGGAGAACATAAATATTTTTTGTGTGATCGATATCATTTATTAGGTATGCTACTTAGCCATTGTTGGCTACCTTTGGCTTCCTGTTTGTCGAGGGTATAAAATCTGGGAAGTCAAGACCAAGATAAAGTCTTTTTCATGTATTTGTGCCCAGGAAGTAAAAACTGAAAACTATATCTGGAGAATATAGAAGAGTCTGGAGATGATTATATGAGTTTCAAATGCTGGCTAAGTTTTAAACAGAAGGCTAACGAATAGTTGCATAAATTATACAGAAAAATACATTTTGTTTAATGATTGCTGTTCTAATTTTAAAGGGTAAATAATTTCAGTACATTTAAATGCTGTGAGTAGAGGTTACAAAAATTATGTCCCAAAACAGTGCTCATCTTCCTCATCAGAGATTTCCAAGAGGAAAAGCAAATTTTGTGTTCTTGTACTAGAACAGCTTTGGTTAAAGGGCATGGCTGTCATCTCATTGTTTAAGGACGATAGAAAATAATTGGAAATCTTGTGTGCATAGTGTTCCATATAAGCTGTTCACTTTCCTAAGTTGTCTTGTCCTTTCCCCATTCACCTATATATTTACAATTTTTCTTGCAGGATTCAGCCGAGGGTCTATGATGTTGCAGCCCTCTTCCTCCAATCTTCTCTCTCTCTCTCTCCTCCCCCCTATCTCGATACATTACTATTTCTTATTAGCATCTCTATAAGAAGACTAAATAATATCTTTTGCTCAAGCAATAAATTCTATCAGAATCTTAAAATGGAAAGATAGGTGTGAAACTCAATTATACCCTAGTATAATTTGTAAAAAGGCATCTAAAAAGAATGATCTGTGTTTGCTAATTTTTGACACATCAAATATTAAATACATATTTTTTGCTTCTCATGGGTGTATGTTTTTATCATTTCTATTCTAGTAACAATGCAAAAATACTTGAACAGTTCATTTTCTAATCATACAATAGTAGTCATATGGTCTGTAATACCAATAATCACAGGTTTGTCAATTTACTAGAAACAATAGTGACTTTATTAAAGGGAGTAAGCTCTTGATTTGATGAGCCTAGTTTAGTTGTTCAAATGGAATTAGCACTACTGGGACTCTGTGATTGAAGATTCATGCGTAGAATTGAGATGAAAAGCATCTGTAAATCAGATGACAAGGGGAAAGTCTGCTATTTTGTAAGAAATGTAACAGTATCTTTGTTAACCGAATATTTTATAAAGATTATAATGTTTGCTCATTAATGTCATCATCTTTCTTTACCACTAACAGCATTTTAGCCATATCAACTAATGCTACATGGATTTGCTAGGCATATGGAAAAATGAAGATTAAGAGATTACCACTGATTTTTAAAAGCACAATAATCTAATAGCAAATTCCAAAAGTAGTAGTGACATTTTATTTTATTTTTTGAAAATTTATGCTTGATAACCGTTGCTATTTCAATCTCTAACAGGGTCAGGCCCCTTATTCAGCCAAAAATGACTCACAGCCCACAAGTTCTATACCATGTTTTGAAACTGACATAACTAAATCATAAAACTGTGTGGTACACTCATGTTTTATCCTAGTATTATAACATTGTAATTCAATTCAACAGAGTGCTATAATACTCTATAATCTTATAGCACATATGATAGTTTTCTTTTCTTTATTGCTTTCTTCTTGATTTCACTGTTATTTATCTAAGTTGGTGATTTCCTCTCCTCATTTTTTCCCAGTCTTCTAAATTTCCTCCTTTTTTTTTTTTTTTTAACTATTTCCCTCACTTCATTTACTCATATTATGTTCCTTAATGGAATTTTATTTTATAACACTCTATAATAATGTCACATATTCTTGCTAAACAGGGCAATTCTCAAGGTATAAATTTAAGAGGATACTCATAAAAAATCATGTGTCCACTACTGGGTTGGTTGCTGGTGCTAACTTTTCTTACCCTTATTGTTTATAAGTATCTGTTGCTACTTATATTTCAAAATCAAGTATTTCTTTTCAGAGGTGATTAGAACTCCAGGAAATTTTTCAGGACCATGCTAAGAGGCTCTAATCATGGACTGTGGTGGATGTATCAGATTGAAGCCCAAGGCCATGGCCACATCATTACGACAATAGTTTACGTTGTTAAGAAGCTCAAGGACCAACAAGTGAGAATGTAATTCTCCGTCAAGATTGCCAGCTGTTTTTAAGTGTTTGGAGACCAAGATGAAGACCACAAGAAGCAGTGGCAGATTGTCAAAGCAATGATGCAGAAGCCAACCATTACCGTTATGAGCCACAAGAGGTACAATTGTGTTTCCTGCGATGATGAAATCCTAGTTGGGCTCATTGAAAGCTTGGGTATAATTAGTTTGTAAACATTTCTAGAATTCAAAACATTTTTTTAAGGCAAAAATTTTTCTGAATATATAGCAAATGAAATAGTGTCTATATTTGTAAGAGGAAACTGGAATAGAAAATCATTTGCACAGTTCTCTTATTGGCTCCAACATTCTTAATGAGATTTGTGGGTTATATATGGGAATGGGTAAAGGGACATACTGTGAAACTTTTGCTCTACAAGCTTTTACTTTGGAGCTGAATGTAGATGTGTGCCTCTCTACTGGCAAGATGTAACAAGGGAGAAACATCTAACAGAATTCTTATATTTAAATCTACCTCCATGCAAGGCAGTTTTAAAGATTATGACAATAATCTGAAACTTGAATTTTATGCAAATCTAAGTTTGGAATAGTTATGCTAATTCTGGAAGAGAGATATTATCACTTTTATTCATCTTCCTTTTAGTGTCTTTTAGTGAATTAGTCCCCTTTTATTAAAAAATAAAATTCTTACTTTCAAAATGACAGATAGAATCCCGGCTGAAGGGTGATGGCTATTAAAATAACCCATGCCTAAGCCCAGAATACATATATTCCTCCCTACTTCATGCTCTTCTACTAAAGGACCCAGCATATGGCTCCAACAGATCTGTTATATATAAAGCAGTATTTAGAACTATAGGCTTTGGAGTTAAAATTACAGGGGTTCAAATAGAAAGACCTTAGCAAAAAAGTGTGCAGCCATTTTTCCCATGCAAAATATTAATAACATTATTTAATGCTTGAGATCATTGAGAGGATTACATATGGTAATGTCTACAAATTTCTTAACATACTACCTGGCATTTAGTAAAGATTCAGGAAATAATAACTATTTCAATTAGAATTGTTGTCTTGAATTATCCTGGCTCACTATGGCTCATACAAAGTTTTATTAAACACAAATTTACCATTTAGTGAGGTCAAGGCAATTTGGGATACCTCTATTTAAAGTCGTTGATTGAATTTACCATGAATGGTTAGACATAGGAGGCCTAAGATGGCTATCACTGTGCAATATTAGATAATGATCTATTCATTCATATTGTATAATTTTGTTTTGCATAAGGTCCAGTTCTCCCTTAGAGTTTTAATAGGCTGTGTGTAGTCAGCATTTCCTATATTTTGGTGATCAGTGTTGACAGCATTTTGTACATGGTAAAAAGACACACTAGTCTAAGAATGGGATTGGATATAAATGGCAAGTGGGATATTTCACTTGGGACATACAAGATCATCTTGAGCAAGCTTCTTAGTGAATAGATGATATAACTGGGTTTCAGAGGAGTAAAATGATTTGCTAAAATGGCTAGGGCTGTAATTGGAATCCAGAGCCCTTTACTTCTGGTCCTGTGGTATACTTCTCATTACAATTCTTACTTATTTGAGTAAATTGTGACATACCATTGAAATATGCCTAGTATAAAATTTTCTTATATTGAATGCTATTTTCAAAAGACAAATGGTATGCATATAGCAGTCTTATTTGTGGCACTTTAGGTAGTGTTCACAGTTATTAGAAACAAGTTTTAGACTCTAAAATTCATATCAAAGTTAAGTTTAATGCTTAATAATGAGTCTTTCACAGCCACTGCTATCTGGATTATTCATGACTTATTTGTCTCACTTCAGCTTACATTTTAAATCATTTTTCGTTACTTAGTACTTAGGGGATTCTAAATGTTTTGAGGGTCCCATTCAAGCACAGTTCCATCATTATATCTGGAGGTGGCCCAGAATCCCAGCTCACTGTGAAAATTGTCATGACATCATTGCCCGGGCTCTATCTCCCTGTGATAAATAGTTAACTTTGGTTTTTATTGCTGTCTATGTAATGCTTAAAATGAATTACCACAAATTTCTTATTCCTAGAGTTGAAAAGTCATGGAAAAAAATACTTAAGTATTCAACTTCTGAAAACAAGTGGTTTATACTTAGAGTGGATACACATTTCTGGGATTTTGCTAGAGGTTATGCAACCAATTTTGGCTTCAGTTGTATCATTTATTTTTATGTTGACATGATATCAAGAAAATTGGGTTGAACAAGTAAAAAAATATAAATCAGGGGTACCTGGCTATTTACACTGTGACAATAAAACTGTGAATAATGTGCTAAATGGTGTTATATAAAACCAAACTGTTGAAAACACACAGATGATTTAAGTTGAATTAATATCCTGAAGCTATATTTTTTGTCATATGTTTGAGGCATGAATTATTTTGCTCATCTTAATGATCTACAAGGTTATCAGCAACTATGACAATGGAATGAAAAAATTTCTTGGTTAAGATAGTAGAAAGTGTGATAAAATATTTTAGTCCTATTGAATTTATGTCAATAACTTTTAAGTGCTTATGTATTTTGTAGAGCAGCTTTGCATTACTTCATATTAGCTATGTTATTTAGACTATGTCTTCAGCGTTATACTGGTTCCATTTGGCACATTGCATTCTATAATTATGTATGTGTCTCTCCATTTCAGTACCAAGAAATCCACAAAAAAGTACCATAAATCATATAAAAAACGGTTATAAGCAGTCTTACAGTAGCTTAAGTATTATTCATAATACTAAGTTTTTATCATTTGAGGTCCTTCTAGGCCTTACCTCTTCCAGGAAAAGGCATTGTCATACATCGTCACCAACCCTCAAATACAAGCATATTTTAGAGATATTGTGGGTTTGGTTCTAGACAACTGCAATAGAGACAATATCACAATAAAGCAAGTCATGAATTTTTTGGTTTCTCAGTGCATATGAAAGTTATGATTACACTATACTATAGTCTATTAGGTGTGCAATGACATTATGTCTAAAAATGCACAACTTTAATTTAAAAGTACTTTATTGCTCAAAAATGCAATATCAATAGCAATAAAATAATTATCCAAGCTTTCAGCGAGTTATAATCTTTTCGCTTGTGCAGGGTCTTGCCTCGATGTTGATGGCTGCTGACTGATCAGGGTGGTGGTTGCTGAAGGTCGGGGTGGCTGTGGCAGTTTCTTAAGATAAGAAATTGACTTATAACAATTGACTGGTCCTTTTCTGAAGGTTTACTTTTCAACACATGATGTTGTTTTATACTATTTTACCTGCAGAACTTCTTTCAAAATTTATTGCTTTATCAACTAAGTTAATATAATATTCAAAATCCTTTGTTGTCATTTCAACAATGTTCTCAGCATCTTCGCCAGGCATAGATTCCATCTCAAGAAGCTACTTTCTTTGCTCATTCATGATATGCAACTCGTCATCCATTCAAGTTTGAGCATGAGATTGCAGCAGTTCAGACCCATCTATAATCCTTATAATAATCTAGCAAGGTAGGCATTATGCCTGTTTTCTAGAAAAAGGAAATTGAAGTGTAGAAAGATTAAGCAAATTGCACAAGATCACATGCTTCGTAAATGGTGTGATCAGGAACCAAACCAGGCCAGTCTGATGCCAAAGCCTGTTCTTAATGCACTGTATTGACAGTGTTGCTACAGGTATCAAGACTTAATTCCTGCTTCATTTACAAATCCTCCTATCTTAGTGGCTACCTTTATTGTTTCTTCTAGTGGGCATTTTGGATAAACTCTCATCCTTCATTTAGCTTCCTTGAATTAGAAGGTTGATTTCTTACTTTTGAGCCTTTCTCTGATCTGTTACCCTTAGGAGACTCATGAACTGGACTGGAAGGACCTTTTACTTGTAGGGTATTTTGACTTCATTGAATGGTGAAGAGATATTGATCATTTTCCCAGTTAATTTGTATTTGGTGAGTCAGCATGATATAGTAGAAGGAGCATTGATAGTGAACAGCATCACAACTTCAGGCAAGTTTTAGAGTTTTTCTTATCCTTTTTTTCCAAGATTGTAGGATTTCTATAAAGATTTAGTTAAGGAAATATGACAAAAATAATCAGGAAAGTTAGTTTCCTTTCTATTTAATTAGCTTTGAGCAGTTGTATAATTTTATTTTTATTAGTTTTAAAAATATCTGTTTCATTATTTAACATGTGATAGTAATTCTAGCTCTAGGTGCATAATCTATGTCGTGTTGTAATTGAACCAGGGAATTTGTCAGTTTCAGAGCATATTAGAAACGTAAGGATCACATGTAAGAACCACACCAATTAGGCAGAGAAATTTTCTGTTCAGAAAAAATTCAAGTACTCTCCCACATTTCCCGTCTCAGTAGAAGTTAGTTAGTGCCATCTGACTACTCTGGCCAGTGGGCTGACAAGGAAGTAAATGCACTTATGAGCTGGTTTGTAGCCATTCAGCTCTCTTTTCCCTGGTGCAGTGACCTCAAAGTTGAATGTTCTTGTTGACTTGATTACAAGATATAAGTAATCTGAATCCCTGTGACCTCAGTTGGAAATTATCAGACCCATCGAGGACCTTGCATGAGCAATCACTAAACTTTTATAAATTATGCTGTGATTTGTTTGTTATTGCTTAATAGCCTAACCTAACCTAACTATTATATGTAGCCTTTGGAGGAGTCTGGTTTTTGCATGGTAAGGATATGGGTAACCAGAAAATGTTAAGAAGAGTTGCAATATATTACCCAAATAATCTAAGTAGACACCTACTTGAAAAAAATCATTGTTACCAATAACTAGTTTTGTGGCTCTGTATATAGAGAAAATTCCTTTTTCTAACGTTTTCAAAGCAAATATTTTGTCACACTGAACATTTTCCTGTAGGATTAGACAGTTATTCAGACCGGCCTATGCTCAATATAAAACTCTTCAATATGAACAACAACAACAAAACAAAAACAAAAATAACTAATCATGCCATACCAGGTTAAGTTAATGCTTTGTCCAATCTAGGATTTATATCTCTTATATTTCCAGAAATAAAAATTTTGAAGCCAGAGTGAAAACTCAAGAGAACTATTTACTACATGACTATTGTCTATAAAGACAATTGAATTTACACACACAAAAAAAGATTCATGAAAATCTCACAATTCAGTTATTTCACTTACCATTACTTACCATAATGACAAAATCAGGTCAATGACCCCGCAATCCAATCAACATTGTAGTAAATGTTCTATAATTGGTTGTATAACTTCCATGGCTACTATGATGGATAGGCCAGTTGCGAACTGGAATACCTTTACCTACACAGTTTTCACTTACTGATCAGCCAAATATTTCTATTTGTTAGTATGAAGACACAGATGTGAAGTTAAGTTTTGATTTCATGATCTGTATGATTTGAATCAACACTTTTGGTTGATGAACATATGCCATTTTAAATGTATATGGGATTCTTATTTATTATGTTAAGTTGATTAAGTTTGTGTTTTAATTGGAAAGGCCAAAATGATATTTCAAATTATTCTTTAATCAAGCATTTCTATGCCTAGAGATGTAGTTGGTGTTGTTTGGTTAGTGAGGATGTGATAAATGAGCAAGAGTGGAGAATACCAGAATGCCTGTTGGGCTGGAAGTCATGAGTTCTGTGGTTTACTCCTGGCTTTATTACAAACGCATGTGTTACCTGAGTGACCCTGGGAAGGTTACAAAACGGTTCTGAGCTTTACTTTTCTTACCTGAAGAGTGAATATACTAATCCTAATACCCTCCATACTTAAACTAATAGGGTTGGTGTAAGAATCAGATTAGCTAAAGCATGTGAAAATGGCTTAAATGATATATAAATGTTATATTTTGTTATATTTATACTTATTTAAATTTATGGATGGATGTATAAATGAATAATCATTTATTTGGCCAAGCCAATTCTTTTGGTTCTTTTTCCTCCAACTTGGAACAATAAATATGTTCTCCAGTCCTCTTTTGTAGATATTTTCTGACCTTTTACCCCATGCCCAAATCTTGGCCAAATGCTCCTTATGTATGTTCCAGTTCTCTGTATAACTGCATTATAACGTATACCACATTATATTGATAGGTCTTGTCTTTCTACCTGTCTCCTCCACTAGACAGTGAACTTCTTGAGAGCAGTGCCAATATAGTTTTTATTTTTGTATCTCACATGCTTGGCATGTTGTAGATGCTCCTAAATGTTTGCCAAACTGATCATAAAGCTTGGAGACACTATGGTGACTACTATATTTTTAAACAAATCATCCCATTTAAAAATATTATTTCACTTGGCTAGTTGACAATTTTCAATAAATATGACTTTGCAATTTCTAATTGGAAATCTTTTAATTTCTTAATTATCTTCATATAATTTATGTTACATCTAGTAGAAAGCAATAAGAGTAATTTTTTCTGCTTCTAATATTACTGGGAATATTTTTTGCAAAACACAAAAATTCTTTGCAACTTTTTCCTTTTAAAGTTCTACTGAGCAGTTTATGGAATGGCAGCCTGCCAAATGGTGATCCATTTTCTCAAAACATCGTTTGAGACCACGCTAACCAGGCACCCTGAGCTTATCTACTGCATCACAGTACAGTCACATAATTCGTGCAAAATTATGTTTGACATTAAATTATAAACCCTTAGCGTAATAATAAAAAAATAAATAACCTTAAAAGCAAATTAAAAATATGTTTTCACTGGAACAGGTTATTAGCGCACTGGAAACCTGATCTGTAGTAGTCAATCCATGGGCATGCTTCCATTTCTGGAGGGGTTTGAAATTTCTCTCTGTGCAGAGAAAAATCCCTAATTCATGAAAGGAAAATTAGCTAATAAAATAATTTTTTCCTCCTGAACTGCTCTGTTGATGAAAACATGTCCACTGCAATCATAGAAATGAGTGACTTTTCAAATAAAGTAGTTTGTGTTGCCATAAACAGAAGGATGGTAAGGCCATTGCTTTTCTTTGCCAGAGGAAAGAGTATCCAGCTGTGTCCAG
>VBSM01003200.1:4318576-4343427 GCA_008086735.1 Cheirogaleus medius | reverse complement strand
ACTGCAATATTTATATAAATAGGCTCTTCTTGGGACTAGAGTAGCCCAAGTGAGAGCCCATGAAAGAGAATATGAGTTCTCTCTGAGTTTGTGCATTCTGAAGCCTCGATAATTAGTGAAAAATAAAAACAAAAAACAAAGAAACACCTTAAAATGATGAAAAAATACTTCTTCTATTAATATTTGATTATACCTTGTATTTCAACTTTGTCTTTATGTCTTGAGTAGTTTTCTCATCTGCTGACAGACCTGCAAATTATAGAATTAGATTTTGATGGTATCTAAATGGTCACTTTTAGGTTCTGATATACAAATCCAAGAATTTATGTTCTGGTTAAAGGATACTAATTCGCTGTAGTCCTAGCTGCCCTTAAGCTGAGATTAAATTATTACATAGGTATCGCCCATGATAAACCACAATAACAACCATGCAATAACAACAAAAATTATCTCCAGCTCATTTAATTATAAGGTTTAATTTTCATTGGTCTTCATATAAGCAAAATGCTTGTCCGTGCTTATTTGGAGTTAAAAATCAGTATTTTGTTCTCGTAGTTAAAAATATATTTTAGCAGCAGCTATGTAAATGATTATGAAAGAAAACTTGTATTCTTTTATAATGACTATGTATTCTTTAATAAAATGAGAAGTAAAGCCCACGAATGAGGCAGACTGCATCTGTGGGGGAAGGCACAAGACTACATTTTATCCAAGATAACATTTCAAAATGATTGCCAGGTAACCCGCAAAATTGTAATGTGCTCTGCTGCCAAATTCATTTTAGCATTGGGAATTAATTTTCCAACGTGTTTTTGGAAGTAAGAGGTGAATTAATTATTGCAGGCACTGTGATATCTTTGGAAGTCTGAAGTTAGACAGTGATTCAGATGAACATGGAACCAGTAATATAATTGGACTTAGTTCCTTTATCTATCGAGGGCTCTTTTACATGACAACACAATATACACACTGCTCCAAGGGATACCTTTGGCACATCTACAATTCTAATTTCTTTCCACACTCTCATTCATTGTTGATTTTTGGAACCTAAGCAGGATAGAGGGGGATGGGGCCAAGCTCAGTGTCCGTCTGCCTTCCTTAAGCAAGCCCTGAAATCTCTTGTTAGTTCAAAGAGCCTTTGTAAAAGTTTTCCAGGGAGAGCGATTGCTCTTTTTAGCTAAGAATGAAAACCTTTGCTAGGAATTTCAACGGGGATTCATGACCCAGAAGGGGTCTGACAGTGAACAGTCCTCATCAGGGTGCTGGGATTGGCGGGCACAATCTCAGGAAGAGTCACACATTTAGGCCTGCAATAGGTCACAGCATTAGAGTAGACCGGGAGCAGGAGGCAGGATCAGGTGGCTTAAATCCTCCCTAACAGACAAGTTTGGAACGCTGTCAAGTAATCCATGTTTGCCATTGATATCAGAGATCCAAAAGACTATTTCAGCAGTAGAAGTCAGTCTTGAGCCTCTAGAAAAGAATGAAATGACAATAGCTGGTAAAGAGGCAGTTACTTTTTCTCGGTGTTTCCATCCTTCCCTCAGTTTTCTGGTGATTTTTTCATTTCTTTCATTTTCAGAACAGAACTAGATCAGTAAGCCTATCATGTTAAAATTTATCTGATACTATTTGTTAAGAGGTTCACATTGCCTTAGAAGTCAGTTATTTCCCCTTCTTCTTCCCATACTAATGGGTGTAAAAGGGACTTCAGCTGGTAAGACAGAGATCATTAAAAACAACAAAAAAGTAGTAGCTTAAATGGTGCAGATGGTTTTTCTGGGGCAACAGGCTTCCTCAGCTGCAGGTCTACTCGGTCAAAGGCTCATTGGTTGTAAGTTAGCTGCGCTTAGTAGCCTTTGAGTTCCAGATTGAACATCTCTCCTCCGGCCGAATTTTATTACCATGTAATAAAATAAAATCCAAGGTACTTAAACTCTTTTTAATGAGGACTACCAAAATATTTTTAAAGTTATTCTGTGGCTCTCCCTTTGTACTCTCCATATTTTAATGAGAATTAGAGAGAAAAAAAGAAAACATTTCAACCATGTCTACATAACATTAATATAATGATGGGGGCATAAAAAATTCAGATAAACACTCATTTTGTTTGCCTGAGCATGAAAGAAAATAACCAGGGTTTTCTTTTCTTTTTTTCCCCTGCTAAATTGATCAGATTAACTAGGTGTTGGCTCAGAAGTAAGGCAGTTATACAGCTGGTTAAAAGAACACAAGAGCACTGACACACCATTTCTCTTAGTTGCCCTTTTCTTTTCTTATGCGTTGAACATCTATTTATTTTGACCTTGCATTTGAATCCCAAAATTTCCTTAAAGAAAACAACAAGCAAACAAACAATAAGCTCAAATTGCCAATTCTAGTAAATTTTTTTTGAAGATTGTTTTTTTTCAAGCTGGGGAGTTGACATTTTAAAGTATAAGACTAAATTTATAACTAGGACACAAGGTTTGGATGCCTTATTTGCTGGTACAGTAACTAAATCATGTAATATATGTACAGAGAACTGTATGTGTTCATTTAAAGAGTACTGTAAGCAGCAAGGTTTTTCTTTTAAATGTCACTTTGACTATTTGACTACATGGTTATTCTGTTGTAGGCTTCCTCTCCACTATAAAAATAAAATAGACAAGTAGAGCAATACCATGGCTAAATCTGGGCAAAATTATTTAAACTGAATTATTGAATTGAGATAAATTTTTTTTTTTTAATGACTCACTCTTGACTTTTTCAATGAGAAGCAATATGGTCTTCTCTTCAGGCATTCTGCACGTAGTTATTTGAAGTCGCACTAATTTTGTATCAGATAAAGAAAATTACACATATCTTCCCCAACCAACACACACAGCAGAGCACACTGGCTATGTCTCTTGCTAGCATATGGTGTTCATCATTAGCAGTAGCGGCAGCAGCCACCTCTTTTAGTTCACTGGTGGAAAATAGAGCTCCAACTCAAATCTCTGTCTGCTCGCCATAGCTTTTTCCAGTTAAATTGGTACCACAATCGGTATGGTTTCATCACTCCATTGGCAGTTTAATATAAACATCTGTTTCTAGTCTTTTATATCCTATCTGAGATTTATTCAGTCCCTCTGAATTTTCTGTCCTTTTCTCCTTTCTCATTTATTTCCCTTGACTTCGAAATGATGGTATATTTTCAATATTTGCTTGATCTTTTGCTCAGATGTGTGCATCATTAAATGTATTTAATTATCTTTACTTTTTTCTTCTGGAGCCTGAATTGTTTGTTTATAATTTCTTCCATCCCTATGCATTATTAAGCTCTTTGTCCTCACTGTTCAACTTTCCTTGGGAGAAAAGTAACATGACTCCAGGTTTCGATAATGGAGGTCATTATTTCATCGTGATTGGCATCGAGATCAAACTGTGAAGAATTGTATTCAAGTTAAATGATTTTGTCTACTCTTCACCCATATTTTGCATTTTCCACTGTAAAATGCAAGGATTTGAAAGTTCCGGTGCTTGGTGTTCATATTATTTTGCTGTCTCTTTCATTAAATTTGTAATGTTGGAAAGCAAGGGTATTTCCTGAGAGGTAGTAATGAAAGCAGAGACCCTAAATCAAAGACAGTAGAGTCTTTTAATTCAACTATTGGTTAAATGTCAGGAAATGTCCAGCCCAGAGGTCATTATATTTAGTCAAATAGAAAGCTTTTATTTTCCTATCTCCTTTTTATTTTGGAAACTGTTCGTAGAGGTTGATGCTGTGTAAGTCACTAACTACAGCGAAATGGTAGAATTCTGTAAACAATTGGCAAGCAGAACTTTGTTCTTATTGTCCCATTAAGCTTAATATGAGGTGTTAAATTTAATGAAATGTGGTGAGTGAAGTGTTATTTTCCTATTGGTTACTGTAACAGTCATTAACAAGTAGGACACGACTAGTTCTGAAAATAGAATACTGTATCCATGACAACACCGAGTTCAGCTTTTTCATTTTCAGCAAATGGGACAGCAATTACTTAATATTTTTTTTGATTTATTAATTTCCTTATAAGTGGGAGTAACAGGAAAACTCTTGAACTGGGCATTTAATAATCTAAATTAGGCAAAATTATTAGCTACATCATTTATGTAATTAATCAATCACTTACACATTCTATAAACATTTGTTGACATTCTACTATATAGTAGATGACGAGCATAGAGAAATGAGTGATGGGTGCGGTACTCGCTGTCTGGGGGATGGGCACGCTTGTAGCTTTGACTCGGGTAGTGCAAAGGCAATTTGCGTGACCAAAACGTTTGTACCTCCATAATATTCTGAAATAATAATAAAAAAAGAGAAATGAGTGAGACACAATTCCTGCCTACAAGTTGTTCATGGTCTAATGCCGTGGTTCTGAAAGTGGGGTCATTGAACAAGCAGCATCAGCATCACTGGGAACACCTGAGATTTTCTGGGCCCATTCCAGACCTGTCCCATCAGCCACGCTGGGTGAGGCCCACTGATCTCTGTTCTCACACGCCCTTCAGGTGACTCTGGTGTTCCCTATAGTTTGAGAGCTTCCAGTTGAACAAAGCAATAAAACACTTTTCAACTAATAATATCTTGCTGCATATCCAAAATGATTACAAAATAGGAAAATACTTCCATTTAAGAGAGCTGTAATTATGTAGAACTACAGAGGTACTATAATATTTATTTTTATAGGCTTATAGGCAGGAAATATAGGCCACGGAGTAACTACACATGATTTATTGAAACCTTAATGGAAATTTTTAAAAGATCCTAATGAAAATCCTACAAATTCCGTGGGTCTTGCTACATCTCAGTGAACTCATTGTTTCATGAGCATTGAAAAACCGTCCTTAAAATAGAATTGTATATGATAAGATGCTTGAAGGAAGAATCACTATCTTATTTATTTTAAAATACTGCATCTATCTCAATGCTAGACAGATAAATATTCAATACATGTCCAGCTCGCTCACGGATTTAAACCTTAAAAAAATCATTTAAGATTTCCACTTATTTCTTTTACAAAATCAGAGTGGGAGTAGGGATTGGGAGATAGGATATTCTCTCAGATCTCTTCCAATCTGAATATTTGATTATTATATCTTTGGAAGTTTGTGTTTATTAATAAAATCTCTTTCTGTCTCTCTCACATACATATACATATGTGTATATATAACCAATTTACTTCATTATTTATTTATTCTGTCTATTGCTTATCAAATCTTAATGCAGTTATATTTCAGTTTTTCAATATAATCATGGCCCTGAAACTCCACCCACTCAGAACTGCATGTGTGCTTTTCAAGCCATCATTCTATACCCGGAACTGCCTTTTTTTTGAACCCAAATGACTGAATCAAAATACCCTACTTTGATCACTGTGTAGTCTCTAAATCAGCCTCCCATTTCTTACTCTAGGATGTTGCAATTCATGTTCTTTATACTACCAGAGGGAAATTTTAAAATAAAAATCTTGATCATGTTACCTTCCTATTTCAAAAAATTAAAAATTCCCTATAAAACTTTTAAACAAAATTCAAACTTATTAGCATGATATTCAGTGCTCTCTCTAATTTCAAAATAACCATCCTTTCTCACACATCCTGACCCCACTTGTCACTACCACACATTTATATACCATTATCCTGGATAAATTACTTTTTGTCTTAATTTGGATTCTACCAAAAGCATAGCCTGAGCATCAAGAACTTGGTGGCAAAAAGTATATTTGGGTGGTTATATAAGGAAATAGGAACAGAGATATACAGTATGTTTTCATCAGGGCATGTTATTGAAGTCCTTGTAATGAGCAATAGGACTTCATTCCCTGAAACCTCTGAGAAGCCTATAACACCCCCAGAATTGTGGACAGGAGGACAGGAGGCCAAGTTATTCATCCACCATCTCCTGAGCCCCACTGGTTGGTTGAAGGATGCCTTTGGGTATGACATCTCAACACTTCTAGGCTGCATTTGTGCAGGGGCAAAGTGAGCTTCCAGCACTTCAGAGAAGTCCTAGAAGTGGGACATGCTTGAATAGGATGCTAGCTCTGAGTTTGCACTAAACTCTACAGTTGCAGCAGAAATCACAGATGGGCCAACGGGTCATGACACTGGGCTCCACTGTGCCATGTGTCTGTGCCTTTGCATGAATTGTTCCCATTTGCCTAAAATGTCTTCATTGCCTTTTTCTTTTCCAACTTTATATGGTTAACTCACACGGATCCCTCTGCCAGGAATGTTTTCCCTGATCATGAGTATTATCTGAAAATCTTTCTTCTCTCCATCCATAGTATTTAGGGTGGTGCTGCACCATCCACCTATTGCGATAAATGGCACTTATTGAGTGACTGCTGTGCTTAGAATTAAAGCAAATTGAGGGTGAGAAATGCTTGTCTTTGCTAAGATAGTACAATGCTTGGATCTTCTAGAACTTGAATCAATGTTTGTTGGATAAATGAGGGCATGAGTGAACAGAAGAAAAATTACCCAGATTAATTGTTTTAAAACAACATTTCCTATCATGTCATTTCTCTCATCAAAAATCATCGCTAACTATACCCTGCCATCACATAATGGCTAAATTCTTTAACTTGGCTTTCCAAGGTGTCTGTGATGTAATCTCAAACCCCTTTTCTAACCCGACCTTGAATTATCCCCATTTATTAACCTTTCATGTCAGCCACACCACTCATGGTCCTTTACATAGTCTTCTAGGTCTCCATTCTCATGCCTTTGGCCACACTATTCTGTATTTTTAAAAATGTTTATCTGACTCTTACACATATTAATATTTTGAGGCATAGTTTAAGTCTTCTTTTTCTTCTAAAAAGTAAAAACAAACATTTTTCTGACAATTAGCCTATAATAGTCATTTTCTCTCCTTTGAAATCCCACATTTTTTTTGGTCCAACAATTATTAATGGCAGTGCCATGTGTATGTCTTCTGTGTGCATTGCATTGTATCTCTTCAATTGGCCTCTATGTTCCTTGAGGTCAGGTTCCCTGTCTTCTACATACTTTGGGATGAAGTTGTAATTCTTAGCATTTGATCTAGTGCCTAGAATGGATTCTTGCATATATTGCAATCTCAATGCTATTTCTTTATGGACAATTTAGACATTTGCTTACAGATCAGTCATCTGAATCCCACCTGTGACTCTGGATGGTCAGAGTAGAACTGCATATTATAAAGAACAATAGTACTGATCTGACTGATAGGGGCAAAGCAGACAAACGTTTGCTTAAAATGTCAGCAATGGGAGAGAAAGAATCATTTAGAAGTGTTCAAATTTAAAAAGGGAGATCATAAAGAGGAGATAATCTAACAAAGCAATTCAATATCTCCTCAGACAATGGAGTTTTGCTGAATATAAACATAACCAGAGTATATAATTTCACTTAAAAAAATCTTAAAACCATACTGATTTTCCTATTCTGAAATTTATTTGCTTAAAACATTTTTTTTTGCTTTTATAATGTTTGAATGAGAAAAAGGGAGGTGTGACTAAATTATCTTAAAATATATGAGGCTATTGAGTATGGTGACTGCATTTTGTAAATTATTAATATTTAAGAGATAAGAACTTTCAATTTTGGAAAAATTAAATACAACTTGAAAAGGGACTTTTTATCTTTATTTTTTGCAGAGGAGAATGGGGAGGCTGGTGGTTAGACATGGGTATAAATTTTCACTATAATACTTCTTTTTAAAAAATTTCTACTATGTATTATTTAATCAAAAGTACTAAAATATTGAAAAATATCTTCCTTGATTTTCATTCTTTCAAGAAACAAATCAAGAATATGGAGCATCAATGATAATATTGGCACATTAATTTTTTGCTCTGTGAATCATTTAATATTAGGACAATTATAAAATATGGAAATTATACATGTTTAAATAGACATTGGTTAAATTAATCAATGAAGCTGAACTAAGAGACTACATTGAATGATAGGAAAATCATTTGTTAATATTTAATGAATTGAACAGATAGACCTTTGTTTAAATGATATTTATAAGCTCTAATTGTAATAGAATTTTGATTTTCTAGCATAATATGGTTTTCAAGTTAAATCTGTGGGTTTACTTTTTAAAAAATATGATAACTTTAAGCAGGAGATTTGCTTATTGTATGTTAGAAAAGGAAAAAAGGAAGGATTAAAAAAAATGTCTCCCTCCCCCATTTGGCTACCTTCCTTATAATTCTTCCAACATTAATACAATGTTGCTGACTATGTTATGTTGTTACTAGGTTGTGTCAAATCAAGAGAATAATTGGACATTAAGATTCATCTCTGAATACATTAATTAGATGATTTCTTTATTTCTGTCTTAAGTTACTAATGATTTCCTCTCCATAACTAGGGAAATTCTGTAAGAACTCATTATCCTTTTGGGATTCTATAGCTACTTTAAGATGATTTTTGGTAGATGTGGTCGTTCTGGTAACAGTAGACTCTATATTAAGTTCCGAAAATTAAAATTTCAAAAGAAAGGATACTATTTAGACGTAAAATGTGTGCCCTTTAGGGGGTTATTTCTTTTCAGATGAAATATGTTCCACAACAATGGTACCTATGGAGAGACACGAGGACCCCATGAATACTAATATGCTCATCAGGATGATTGTTGAGAAGTCACATTTTCTCTAAATGCTGAGATTCTACAAATATCTCCTCTGCATGCGGAAAACATGACCATAATTCTCTTCAGCTCAGAGGTGATATGCCTTACTGCACTAGGAACTCATTGCAAGCAGTTCTCAGTGTTATTCATCTATGTGTTTCTAGTGTCTTGCCCAGTGCAGATTATAGGAGGCACTCAATAAATATCTGTTAGTATTGAATTAAGGAAATCACTGACCTCTCTGAGTCTGAGGGTGTTAAGACAGAAATTATCTGAAGACCATTTTTGTTGTAACATTCTATGAACTTTAAGCTGGCTTCTTATTGTAGAGAGTGAAAAATTTTCAAAGAGTTTATTTGATTATAATATGTCAAATTGCGGTAATTTGATGACATTTTCTATAAAATAAAGTTTCACTGGAAAATGATAAAAATTAATCATAGGCTTTATATTCTGCATTATGTCAATGCGTACAGGTAAAATACATCAAATCTTAATCCCAGAGAGCAAGAAAGGGTGTGATGACTTGAAGAAGCACCAACATGGAATCCAGAGCTGGTAATGTGGGAGAGGAACTCCAAAGAGCAACTCAGCCACATTCTCCATTTAGTCCTGAAAACACTTTTTTCCTGCCACATTTGGACCATGTGCTTTTGTGCCATCCTTTGCTCAGTGGATTGGATATTATTCCAAAACCTTCAATATACATTGGGTTTTTCTAGATTAGATCACAGCATGGAATAAAGAGTTACTATACTACATACAGCTCCTATGTATTCCAGGCTATTTGGGTAGAGCCAGATCTCAACCTTGTAGATTTATAATCCAGTGAAAGAAACACACAAGCACATGGATTATGATATCATGAGAATGAGCATCACTGAGAGGAAGGAAAGAACCATTCCTCTTGGGCCTAGCATAGAATGATGTAGTAAAGGCGCCCTTTGAAATGCCTTAGGGCTCAACAAGATAAGGAAATAGGTTATGAATAGTCTTCAAAGTTCTTTTGTGTTCAAATAATATACTCTAAAATTTATTTATGATAAGTTTGTGTTTTCTATATGTATACTTTTTGTTTTTGTTTGTTTGTATAGTGTGTTTTGCCAAAGAGGTAAAATCAAATGACTCTTTTTTAAAATGTGTAACAAAATGGGTTCTTTTTACTGTTTCTACTTACTGACTACTCCTCATATTAAATTGTTTGTGCTCCTGAAAGCTGCCAAATATACTTTCAATTTTTATATAAGCATTATAAGTAAAAGCAGGCTTATGGATTTCATTTAGTATCTCCCTTGAATTGACAATCAGGGTCACTGTTTGGCAAGGAGATAGAGTTGTTGCTTTTCTGTTACTAGCAGGTTACAATCTTATAGGTGTTATAGTGATTTGTTAGCAAATGGAAACAATTCTAATAATATGACTTTTTTTTTACATATAATATGAACGCTTTATTTAATAGTTGCATATCATTCCCATAGATGAAATGGTCCACTGGGACATCTAGGACCCAGCAGCCAAGCTCAGCATAGCTTCTGAGCCCCTCATTCTGACAATGAGCACTTCACCCTCAAGCAGGGGGCCTTTCACTATGCAGATGATGGAGCAGTTCGTGTCATCCATAAATTCCATGAGCACCCGTGTACATTGGCCCCGATAGCCAGTCTTGCCCAGCACCGTGGTGACCCTGGTCAGCTTGATAGCCTGTTCATGTCCATGATGTCTGGTAGCGATTGGGTAGGGAGCCCTAATAATTTGACTTTAGTCTTCTTTCACTATGTTGTTTTACCTTTTTAGTATGCATAATGAAAATGACATGTCAAAATAACTCAAATCATGTAAAAATTCAACTAGTGGATGAATTCTTTGGACAGAATTATTGACCACATGTCATATTTGAGGCACTGTACAGAACCCTGTAAATAGAGATAAAGAGCAAAACAAGCTCAGTTCCTGCTCTAAGAATGGGGTTTAAGGTCTGTTAGGGAAGATTTACATTAATCGGATAATCACACAATAAATATATAATGACATATTTAGATAATAATAGCCCTAGAGCTATGAAATGCAATTGAGTGGTTTTCGGGGCATATGTGTGCGTGTGTGTGTGTGTGTGTGTTGTCATGTGATCATATTTACATTTATAAAGAACTCTGCGATGTGATCAGTATTGCCAACAGTGGATGTGAGGAAACCAGTTAGAAAGACCAGAAAAGACAGCAATGCTAGTTTATGCTAATGTAATGGCCGTGAGGATGAGAGAAGTAGACAGATGACCCAATTACTACTTCGGTAAAGGATTTAAAGGAATTTAAGTATTAATATTTATCAAGTGCCTATAATGTGTCAAATGTTCTTTTAGGTGCTATGGATACAAAAATGAATACGTTAAAAACATCCTTTTCTTCAAGCAGCTGTGTGCTGTGACATTTCCAAGAATGGTCATCTATTGGTGTAAAAGAAGAATAATACAAAGCAGCTAATGTCAGGTGATTCATACTCAATCATTTGACTTTGGTGTATAGTATATAACTTCTTTTACTCTTGGGAACTCTTTAAGAATTGATAGAAATAATGCATTTGAAAACACTTCCAAAGTAGGAGGTAGAGTTACAAATAGGAGGTGGAGTTAATTTTTCTCTTTATAGCTACCCAATTATACCTAGCATAGGCAAATATTTAAATAAATCCTTGTTTCTTGAGTGCACAGAAATTGGGGAGGCCTCCAGACTGTGGTAACCAGTGACAAAATAACTTCCACTGGAATTTGTTTCTGGTAACAAGAAGGTGATAGACTTAACATTTGGATTACTGAATAGCTTGTCACCATATCCCCACTGTGGCACCTCACTGCCTTTGTCTCTGCCCCTCACAATTGGAACCAAACTAAAATTGACAGATCAAATTAATTGTCTGAGTTGATTAGATTAAAAGCAAATCAGAGTTGATGTTATTTTTATGTGTTTGAATTCAGGATTTTTCAAACCCTCAAATCTTTCTTTACTGAGCAACTTTTCATTATAAAACATTTTTAAATATAAACAAATATAGACAGGATAGTAATGGTAATGATTTCCCTATTCTCATAATTGCCTTCAACAATGATCAAGATTTTTAACAATCTGATTTTATCTATTCTCCAAATTTTTATTTTTTGGTTTTGCTGGAGCATTTTTATACAACTCCAGGTAAAATAACGTCATTTAACCCATTAATACTTCAGTATGAATCTCATCTGATAAGGCTTTTTTTTTTTTTAAAAAAAAAAACATAATCACTTCCATTTTGCTATTATCACACCTGATAAAATTAACAAAAGTTTCTTAATATCACCTAGTGTGATTGTTGGTTTACTGAAATTAGAATTGAACAAGATCCATATACTGCCATTGGTTGTTAAGTTTAGATCTTTCTTACTCTATAAAAGCCTTCTTCCTCCCTGCCCCCCTTTCTCTCTCCCTCCTTTTCTCTCTTCTTTTTCCCTTTCATTCTTTTCATGCAATCATTTTGTTGGAAATAACAGTCATTTGTCCTGAGAAGATTGCCTGTTCCTTGAGCTAACAGTTAGCTAGCTCCTCTGTCTCCTATATTTCCTGAAAATGAATGATTAGATCTAGGTTTTATTAATGACTTAAGCTTTTCTGAGAGCAGGGCTTGCAACAAGGACTCCAGAGTAGAGCTGGTAGTTTATTTGGGAGGTGGCTCCACCAGACAGGAGTGAGAGAGTAAGTAGGGAGAGTAAGACAGGAAAAAAGGCATAGTCAATTAAAGGTTGGATTATCAAAGTACCTGTTGTAGATAGCAGGGCTTTGTTCAGTCAGGACCTCTGAGAAGCACAGAGAATGCCTCCCAAATGTTTCCACTGGCTCCCATTTCCCTTTGGTTGAAGGTTTCCCAGGAAGCTGCAGCTTACTGCAGTGAGTTAGAACTATGCCCCAGAGTGACAGCTGAGATCAGAGGTGGCCAGAAGGATGGGCTGGGAGCACCAGACGCATCTGATACAATTAGTTTCAGGTTTTTGTTTTAATTTTTTCAGACTAGAATATTTCATAGGTGATTCTGTGTATGCCTTTTGTATGAGCCTCACTTTATATAAGTCTAGGTTTGAACAGCCTGTTAAAGTTCCTTAACAACTTTTCAACTACTTATTTTACATTTATTGATGATCATGCCTATATCCATCATTTCTTTCAGGATTGCAAAATGGTGATTTTTTCTAATTCCATCATTTTTTCTGTATTTACTAGTTGGAATTATTTTTAAAAGAAAAAAATGTTTTTTCTTGAATTAACTATTTAGTTGCCCTAAAATGTAGTTTATATCAGTGGTTCCCAACCTTTTGGTTTCATGGAAGAGAGTTTTTCCACTGGGGGTTGTGTGGGGAGGCTGGGGAGGTAGAGCTCAGGCCGTGATGTGCTTGTTCGGCCATGTTTTCCTAACAGGCCACGGACCTTACTGGGCCCTGGCCCGGAGTTGGGGACCCCAGATTTACATGGAAAAAGCAGGATGAGAAATTCTCAAAACAGAAACCTGGGCCCTTTTTAGTCCTATTCTCCTAAAATCTTTTGTAAAGAAATGTTCAAGTCTGTGAGTAATGGTGTCAAATTAAATTGCAAGCTAATTAGCTAACTTATTTCACTAACTAGTGTGACCACCTTACCCCACTTCGCTGGAACTTTCTAGTTTTAGCACTGAATGTCCTTCATCCGGGGAACCCCTTTAAGTCCCGGGCTACCGAATGATTGGTAACCATAGCTAAGAGAAATCTTTTTACTTACAAGATGCTTATACCCAATGTTCAGTTTTACAATTGAGAAATATAATTGCAAGTTCCTTCTCATCGTTTTTCCCTTTCATTCCCCTTTGTGATCACCCATACAAATTTATAAGGGACTGTGAAAGAAAGGTTATGTTCTATATTCAAAGAACAGAGAAAGTGAGGTCACCAGGCCACATAGAAATGAAAACATTGCTGTTGGCTTCACTAACACCTGTTTTAAGTTAATCTGAAAATGAAGGTTGGAAGTAATGATTTCAGCATAATTGCTTTTGTGTTTGTATTAGTTTTATCTTGCCAGGAAAAGGTAATCCTTTGAAAATTTTCTTTTAGCTTGGAAACTGAGTTGGCTGCATTGCTGAAGATATACACCACTCAGTTCTCCTCCTGCTTTGCGTATCTTAGAATCCATGATCCTGCAAATATCTTTGAACTATATTTGGTAAACATTTCACTCTATAATATTTTCATGTAATCAAGTAGTCTGAATGGACGAGAGTCAATTATTCTTGTATAATAGAGTTTTCATTTCGCCCTCTGAATACCTATTTATGGCATCAAAGTTCCCTTCCATGATCTCAAATGACATCTTATTTAGTTACCATTTTCATGTATGCTTTTGCCCTACTCTGATATGGTGTTACCAGACAGATGTATCAACTGTATCCATTGAAATTAGCCCAACACTGGGATTTTATTCCCTTCAGATCAAGCACAGTCACAGATGGGATGAAGAGAGTGATTCGGCTGCTTCCCAGAATCCCTACCTTATTGGCAAGGACTTTCAACTGTGGCTGCGACTAGGACAATTTTAGCAAAAGCCATGTGGGAAACATGTAGGAAATTGTTAGTACCCAACATACAGACGATAAGAATATGAGGTGCAATCTAAAAAGGAAGATAATTAACAGCCACATGGGTAACTTCAGTTCATATTTTACAAATAGCTTTGGGAATATTGGCTTATGAAAATGGAGTCTATATAAGACATAAGTGATATTTTTGAACCTCAGCCAACAAATTATGTCAATTACCTGTCCAAGAGAATAAAGAGCCATTGTTGTTTTAGCTAGAGTCCTTGCATTCACTTGGACTACTTCCTTTTTGATGGTAGAAGTATAAATAATGCCTTTTAACAATACCAGAGTTGTTGCAAATTTGGACTAAGCATAGATTCTTAAGGCATGGGGAGTC
The DNA here is from genome assembly GCA_008086735.1 of Cheirogaleus medius. Classification (NCBI taxonomy): domain Eukaryota; kingdom Metazoa; phylum Chordata; class Mammalia; order Primates; family Cheirogaleidae; genus Cheirogaleus; species Cheirogaleus medius. The sequence continues at coordinate 4,328,827 of VBSM01003200.1, read as the reverse complement.
ATGGGCAAACACATACACCTCTTCGAACTTGGGTTTCCTCATCTTTAAATGGATAATGATGATGACAACTCAGGCTTTTTATCAGGATCAAATGAGACAATGAAGAAAAAAGTGATTTTGTAATAAAACAATGAATCAAATTTTAGTTATAATCATAGAGGTAATATTTTCTAGTATTTGAGAGGAACTTTCTATTTGTTGATGTATATCTCATAAAAAAGTCAAATTTTTAAAAATGCTCAATAGCACATTATATAATGATTGGTACGTAGTAGACATTCATAAATATATTCTTTCTTAAGGTATTGGATCAGACATCTTCATGTATATTTCTTTCTAGGAAAAAAATTACCAAGATTTGTCTGATATTTTGCTTATCTGCATTTCAACTGTGGCTGGAGTTTTCAAATGCTTTATCTATAGATATTCTCTTCCCTTGTACTGATCTATTTTTGGAGAGAAAACAGAACCTTGTTTATTCACAATGATATAAATTTTACTGCATAAAATATACCCTAGTTACTCTCTTTATTGTTTTAAACATATTTCCAGGGAAACATTTTTATTCTGGATTAAACTAGTTGTCTAAATGGATCGATTTTCACCCTGAAGTCACTGAAATAACATTTTGATGCCACTTTCAAGATATAAATTTTGATATGGTTTTGAAAGGTGAAATGAAGCTAAAAATAAATGAAAGAATATGACAATCACTTTGCCACCCAAAATACAGACTCCAGAACTCCACTTGTTCTTTTCTAATTTAAATAATCGTAAAAGACATCCCCAATATATTTTTGTCAGGTTTTATTATGCACAGATGACAATTATCAGATTATTTTGGAATGGTCATTTAGGACCTCCTGCTATTTCTCTTTAAATTTGCTGTAAGTGCTCCCCGTCATATTTGCTTTCTTTAATTTTACAGGATCAGAGGGGCACAGACCACTCTCTATTGTGACAAAGAGAGAACCCAGGAAAGGGGCAGTGTTTTTCCCCTCACAGGTGATGGAGTTTGTATAAAGAATGCAGCGGATAATGGCAGGCTTGTCCTCTGAACAGATGGTGATGGTCTTGTTGCTAGGATAAGGCCTCAAGAATTTAGTTTTTAATTCCACATTATTTGCCTCAGTGCCATGAATATCCCTAGGTTTCCTGAGGCAAAAATACGGGGGAAAAAAAACCCACAGAAAAAGTGACACAGACAGAGAGAAAGAGCAAGAGATGAGGCAACAGAGCAGAGACTGGAGCCAGGTCAAGAGAGGCTTTGGGGAAAATGCCTGCTCAGCTGTCTGCAATCACCTGGGTTTAAAGCAGGCAGGAAGGAAGATTGGTTTGGCAGGAGAACTGGGCCTTTGATGCCTTTGATACCACAGAGAAAAATACCCATTTCTTCCCATTAGAAGTCTGTTTACTTTCCTAATTAAGATAAACATGTTTCTGAAGGATTTAGCTCTTACAGTATGACATTTATAAAAACAACTATATATATATATGCACACACACACACACACACATACACACACAAGAATGTTTGCCAAGAATTTGGGCTGATGGTGATCACATGACGCATTTCATAGAAATATTCTAAAATAGTTGCCTTATTTAAAAGTGAGCAACTTCCATTCCCTCCAGTCAATTAAATATCTAATTTCAACTCTAGGAGATAATAACTAAAGTATTTTTTTAAATAAATGAATGAACAGTTAGAAAATTGTTAAACACATAGCCCTGAAGCATGAAAATATATTCATTTAACAGCTTTATTCTTTTATCGTTAATTTACTTCAGAGGATTTCCACTCGTGTAATTTTCGATAAAATGCCCTTATTGTTAAGTCTCCTTTATTGAATGTAAGAGTGAGGTCTATGATTGTAGGCGAAAGAACTTGCAGAATCTGAACACTTAGTGGTGAGTAAGGAGGTGACTCTGTGTCAGAGTGGGATTTCCTGCCAGAATTTTCAGACCACCTGCCAGAATTAGTTAATTCAGTCAAACCATCAATTACTTTCCATCCCACCACCAACACACACACAGTGACTGACTTTAATCACTTGTCTCAGGATTATCTGGATGCAACTTTAATAATTCAATAATTGACAATCTGATTTTTAGGAATGATGTGATGTCTTTGTATGTAAGTCTTATACTTAAGCTGCCTCACTGCAAAATACTCATGTGTGTTTGCTGATTCCTTATACTTTGGTCCAGACTAAGATCAGGTACCTGCCTGTGCTGAGAAATCTATCCTTCACTCACATTGTCATTAGTAATACAAAGTGGAGGGCTGTCACTGAAGCCTGTGTTATTTAGGCTAGGAGTATAAATCACATGCTTTTACTGTGTTTCGAAAGCTGTCAATCACACTCAGGTTTTATATTAGTTGGTGCGGAGGGAAGTGATGCCATAGGTTTCTCCCTTCCATATCACCTCTAACCTTTGCATTTATGACTTTGCAATTCTTCCTCCCCTGACAAACCGTCCAGTGTTTTAGGGGCCCTTCTTGCAAAATGACCCAACATTTGTATTTTTAAAATCCCTACCCTCGTAGAAACTACCTGTTTGCTATTATATTCCCTCTGGTCCTTTAAGTAAACTATTTGTATGGTCTGATTGATTTAATTCAAGGTAAGGTGTTAATGACTTATTAATGGCTACTTAGATAATATGTTTGCTTTCTGGTAAAGATTTTTAATGACGTGAAAAAATAATGACTAGTGATTAGAATTTTAAATGCTACAGGAGAAATGATTATATGAACGTGGGGGAATGAAACAGATATTTTTAGCAGGGGTTCTCTCCAGTGTTGCCCAGTGCATTTCTACTAAATTTCTAGTAAATATCTGACCAGCCCTGTTTTAGGGAATTTTTGCCATATTCAACTGTGTATGTGTCTAGAGAAGTGACAGACACCATAATCTGGCTCTTCATTTCTACTAAGACATGCTATAAAATGTGTCCTCCAAAAAAGTAGACTTCATTTAAATAACCAATTGTTTGAGAAATGGTCAATTACTAGACTATTTATTTTGCTAAATTCATTTTTAAAAATTATTTCTAAACTTAATTTGCATGGAAATGCAGTTATATTTTATCTTAAATTAATTTATTTCAAGCTTTATAGTACAATCATTGGATCTTCATAGGATACATGTTCTTACACATTGTGCATTCATCACAAAAAATGCATGAATGAGTTTTACCCTAATTGTACAAGTTACATGTTATTTTAATATATTCCTACACTTTTCGTTGTTTCCAATTTTAATAAATAGAGAAGCAAAGGCATTGATATATAATTTTATAGAGAGATATCTCAAATATTTTCAAATAAAATCCTGTACTTAAATGTCCTTTAAATTTAAATGGTTTGTATTTTAGGGTATTTCACTCTGAAACTATCTCACATTATGTTTGTTATTTCCAATATTCTTAAGCGTGTGTGTATAACTGTATATGCTTTGTATTTGGACAGCCAGATAAAAAAAAATACCATCATATTTCAGACTTTCCAGATCACCAGAAAGCTGAATTTAACAACTGTGAAGCCCTGTTGAGTGTGGTCTTAAATCTCCCCCACCCCTTTTAAATATAGAGAGTTCATGCTGGCAGCAGACTTTAAAATGCTGATTTATGACTGCTCCCACTTAACACTTTCATGATTTGAATGACCATTCAGTCAGCTTTGGAACCAAAAAGGAAAAGCGAAAGGTCATGGCTGGAGTTGCGGAAATCATATTGGGTTTTGTGGGACCAGTTACTTTTGATTGAGACATTTTCATTGGCCGAGCTCATCCGTGAGCATTAGGTGAAGGATTTGTAAAGAGATCTGCCGGGGGAGAGAAAAAATATTAAGGCTGGAGAAAATAATCACGTGTTTCTTTTTTTTTTTTTTAACCTTGTGTTCTCCCCATGAACCCTTTTTATTTCTTGGCTTTAATGTAGTGTATATATTTTCTGACAAACCACAAAAACTATGTGATATGGAGAGAAATACCATTGTGTTATTGCATGATTTCCTATGAGAGCACCTCAGGGGGTCTGGACATTTAGAAAGAAGTTCATTAATTGTACTATCTTGCTTGGTGGATAAGTCATACAGAAGGGAACAAACTGTGAAAACTGTGCCTGCTATTTTTTGGTGAGGACGTTATCAATCTGTTTAAGTAAACTTTGGCATTACCCAGAAGATTGTTCTCTGCTTATTATATTGTTTACACTGTGTTCAAATTGTGTGGCTGTTCTGTCTTAAATGAACTTCACTGCATGTAGATTTTGCAGGAATCTCTAAACAGTGGGTAGTTTCATTACGTACCACAGCTATGGATATTTTACATGCAGCCAAATGCTTTAAAGACAAAACTTTTTAAAGCATTATTTAATCATAGACCATTGCAGTTTAATGAAAGGAGTATAAGTTAAAGTACAAATGTGAAATGTATAGAGGAAAAGTGAGAGTGTTACTTGGTGTTGTATAGTTTTATATCTGAGTGTAATGATCACCCTGATGCTTTTCTTCTTGGCAGTTCCTAAAGAATTTAACATTCTACCCTTTAGAGAGTAGACTTGATATTTGCTGAGAAAAATAAATAACTGATCCATATGATGGATAGTAAATGATTACATCTAATTACAGACCAACTGTGTTTCAAGCACACACACACAAAAATAAAGGTAGTAGATTTAGGAAAGTTGTTTGGGGAGAATTTAAGATTAGAATAAAAGCAGGAAGTCCAATTAAGAAAGTTAGTATTTTATCCCACATCAAAAAATTCTTCTGATTCCTGGGAGGTGGACTAGCTGAAGAGAAAGGATGACAGAAAGGAAAAGATCAGAGAAAGAAACATGTTGCTTCTAGAGCCTGCAATTCATTGACTTAGATAGGATTTGAGAGTAATTTGCACCTAACCAAAACTTTTGAGATTTATGAATAAGCAGGCTGGATTCTGTGAGTATTTGAAGCTACTCCCTGAAGTTGTGAAAAGGAAGGAATAGTTCTTCCCTGAGCGCTTAAGCAAACTGACAATTGCTTTGGTACATAAGGAATCTGGCTCAATACAATACAGATACATACCCATAGCGATATGTTATCTGAACTATACGTTCCCTGCTATTTTCAGTTCTGTTTTTGACGGTTGCAGAGATTGATTTAGCTTCTATCTTGTATTGATTTTATCTTATTCTTAAAAAAGGAGATGCTCATATATTACTGAATACATATGTTAGTATATTCTGCATGTAAAAATGTAAGATTACTTTTAATGCTTTAAGAGGGTGGATTATTTTTATTTTAGCACCTGCAGATTATTCTTTGTGACAGTCTCTTTCTATTGAATTTCAACAAATTATTTGCTCTTTACCCTGAGTTAGGATTACTATCGAGTTAGGGATGAGAGAAGTGGCAAAATAGAGAAGAAATAACGCACATATATGTACCTTCTAGAAGAATACATTTAAGATTCTAAAAGTTCTATCCATGATGATGCATGGGCTGGTTTACTCAAACAAGAGCCAGTCTTATTCAGTGACCTTTCTCGAAGTCTTAGAATTTGGCTATGAAGATTATGATACTTGGTAACTCATTTGTACAATACCCAAGGGAGCTTTTTAAATGTGGTACTTTTTTTTTGCAGAGAGCAAAGGTGGACAAATGTGAGAAGAAAATAATATTTAGCACATAGTTATTTCCCAGGCACTATCCTAAGTACTTTTAAATGCTTTTTCTTTTTTTTTAAATTTAATCTTTACAGGAGCTATCCAAAATAGCTATCATGAACCTGATTTATCACGTAAGAAAATAGATTTGGAGAGATTAAATTACCTGTCCAAGTCCACAAATGGCAGGGACATGTCTGTCTTTTCTCCCTCCCACTGCTCAGTGGCTAGTAGGGGCTGGCACCTCACTAGTGCTCATTAAGCATGTGTTTCAGTTGACATTGAACCAGGTTCCAAAGCCTGTGCTTTCCTCACTACTGTTATAGCCTCCATACTATGAAATAGACTATATGCAATTATTGAATTGTATTAGTTTGGACTGTACATTATTTAGAGTTTGCTCTATATGTTTGTACACTTCAGTTAACCAGTATGGTTTTGGTGATAGCTACAAGAAAGAGTCCTCATTTGAAAATTGGTGAAAGCTTTGGCTAATAATTATCTCTGTGGCTCATATCCAAGCCCCATTCCATGTGTTCAAAATAAATTGTCATCCAAGTGTAGGCTACCCCTCAACACCATAGGATCAAGAGACTCTGGTCAGCATATCAGAAAATTCTTTTGGCTGGCTGCTTTGACACACATTCTCCATTTTCCGCCCAGGTCACCGCTACCCAACATAAATCAATATGAGTGTCAGCTCTTATTTCTTTATAGGAAGAAAGCAGGCTACACAGCTACTCTCAATATTCAATATTCTGGATCTCTTGTGTACACAAAGTTTCTTCATTTTTTCTTTTTCATTAGCCTCTAGGTTTCTTGCAGACAGGGACCATACTGGAATTGTTTATTACTAATTAGCATCATCTAATGTAGCGCCCAGTCGGTAGTACTGTTCTGATGAATAAATAAACGCCTTACTCACTGGCTACTGTTTACTGATGGAAAATTCTGGACATGTCCTGTTACTTCTCCTAAACTTACCAATTGCATGTTACCCCTCTTCTCATATTTGTGTGTTTGTTTGGGATGCCATAACAAAATACTACTGGGTGGCTTACATAATAGAAGTCCAAGATCAAGGGGTTGGCAGGTTTGGTTTCTTCTGAGGCCTATCTCCTTGGCTTGCAGGTGGCTGCCTTCTTGCTGGGTATTCACATGGTCATCCCTTGTTCTGTGTGTTGCCTGAGTGTCCTAATATTAATCCTCTTCTTAAAAGGCTACCAGTCATATTAGATTAGCGTCTACCCATATGACCTCATTTTACCTTAATTATCCCTTTAAAGGGCCTATCTCCAAATACAGTCACATGCTGAGGTATGGGGGTTGGAGCATCAACATATGGATTTGGGGTCGGGGGCAGGGAACACCATTTAGGCCATAACACCATAGTGGGGAGCAGAGGGAACCTAAAAATTTATTTCCTCCATTAATTTTCCCTTCTAGGGAGCAGAGTAGAAATTCCATCCCTGTGTAAAAATATGAAAATTGAGGAACCAGTATGTTTCTCCCCAAATCTTATGTGTGAAATGCAAGGGCTTCAGGAAATGAATCTCCCTTTTAGCATGTTCTATAAATGCCCTTCTCAACATACCTGCAACTTCTATCTAAAAAAAGCTTTTAACTGAATAATGCTTTGTGCCTGTGAATACCCACAAGAATCTCTGAAGTTTATGATGGAGAATTTTCATAGACTTTCCTACTTTTAAATAAGACAAAAATATATTCTAGATTGTTTGTTGCCTGAATGATATCTTGCACTTCACTCATAAAGTAGTCTTTCTCTTTTTTCATTTTCGCATTAGCTTGTGCAAGAGTACTACCCTACTGATTTGATCACAGGCCTAGTCCTGTTATATTATCAAGGAATAAACTTCAATTGGGTTTATTGAAGTTTATTTATTAGATGAGATGTTCACCTCATCTAATTAAAATACAAATTAGTATCTTGAAGTATATTGCTTCTATATAAAAAATTTAAAATATGGGGCATTGACTTATAGTGGTTGGACAGCAGAAAGCAAAGAAACAAATATTGGCAAATGGAAAGATATTGGAGATCTATATTATTCAGTGATAAACACTGGGTAAAACTATTGTCTATAACAACCTGAAAGGCAGATGTACTAGGAAAAGTTGTTAGAAAGAACCTGAATATTTCTGTATTGCTCTTTGCTGTAGTGGGCCAGATATTATATTACAAGAATAAGATGATAGGAAAGAATAGGCTGATTTGTAAGTATAAATTGCTTCTGGAATATACTATTGCTTTTGTACTCGAGAGTGCAAGCAAAAAGGCTGGAGGCGAAAAAAAACCAAAACAACTTTGAGTGTCAAAGTCCCAATAACACTTTGTAATGAAAGGAACTGACTTGACATTATAGCAAAGATAAGATTAAGGGGTTTAGGAGTTCTACTTCTGGCATGGCAGTATGAGGAGTTCTGCACACCTCCTCCCCATTTAAATTCACAAAAAATTTAAACATAAAAGTAAGGTCTCTGAAAATAAGCCCTATGGACATACAGAAAATGAAGAAATATTTATTAAAAATATCTACTAAAATTAGGTAAGGAATGGGAAAGTATACAGTATTTGAATCAAAACCTGGATCCTCTCTCCTCCTCTCAGCTCAGGTAGACAGAAACTCCACTCCAAACTGTTATAACCAAGAACAGGACTCTCTTTCCTTCTCAGCTCTTAGTTGGTGGTCTATCTTCCTGGGAGGAGCAGGATATCAGCATTTCTCATCCTGTCCCAGTTACCTATTGTTGAAGCTAAATTCTGAGAAAGTGTGGCTAAGAAAGTTATGTTATGCCAAGCTCCCACTCACAGGATAGTGCTCCATCTTGGGTGTGGCTCTGCTGAGAATACTGGGACCTTGGTTGTCTTTGCCCTGGCTCACAGAGTGGCAGGGTCCACACTGAGAGAGGCAAGCTGAAAAGACCTGGAGCTGATACCCTTTCCTGTCTCTGTAGTCTACTGAGTTCTAAGCTCCTGAAGTGAGGTTGTCACTCAGAGAGAAGTGTACCATTGTCCTTGCCTCCCCCAGCCATGGCTCAGAGGTTTTTCTGGGGCTGAGAGGTAGAGAGGGGAGGAGAAGCAGGCCATAGAACATATATCTCCAAATTTCCCCCCAAGGAACTCACCTTGTTTGCAACAGAGTGTGAAGAAGTTCAAGGCTAAGGGCACCCTTAAAAGGAGGAGCAGTTGTGGTTAAAGAAGCTTAATAGATTCCTTGCTGATGTAGGCGAGATGTGGGGAAGGAGACAGCTGGGAAGGGCCCTCCTGGAAGCAGAACAAATCTCAAACACTTTCCTAGAAACCATCCCTTTGAAGAAGAAGAAGACTGACTTTGATTAGGTTAATCTGTGAAGCAATTTATACCCCAGGGCGTTGGTGAAAATAATAGAGCAATCATCCGGTAATTATGGGGTTTAACATCTGGTTATGTTCCAGGGGAAAGATACTCAAATGTAGCCTTGCCAAAACCACTGACATCCCCAACATCCCGAGGTGTATAGGAGGCTGCACTCCCTGAAGAGCAACATACAGGGTTCTCGTTGTAGGGGTGGGGGTGGGGGAATAGACTTTACTAAAATAATACAGACTGTCACTAAACAAGTACATAAATAAATAACAATAACAAGACCCAGGGGAGGGGAACAGTGCATAGAATTGCTGCAATATATTACCTAAAATGTATAGTTGCTGACAAAAAGTAATGAGACATGCAAAGAAACAAGAAACTGTAGTGAATACACCCAAAAAAAAAAAAAAGCAGATGACAGAAACTGTGAGAACAATAAGATGTTGGATATAATAGACAAAGATTTAAAAATAGCCATTATAAATATGTTTAAAAAATTAAAAAACTATAGTTTAAAAATAAAGGATGGTATGGTGACAATGATGCATCCAATTTAGAATATCAATAAAGAGATAAAAATTATTAAAAAAAGAACCAAATTGAAATTCTAGAGTTGGAAAACACAATAACTGACATTAAAAAAAATTACTGGAGGAACACAGTATAGACTTGAACTGGCAAAGAAATAATTTGCAAACTTTAAGATAGATTGATAGAGATCATGCAATCTAAAGAACAAAGAGAAAAATATTCAAGAAAGTAAGCAGTACCCCAGAGAAATGTGGGACACTATTAGCACATCAACATATACCAGTGGGAGTACCAGAAGGAGGGGAGAGGGAAGGAAAGGGAGAGGGAAAGAAACAGAGAGAGAGAGAGAGAGAGAGAGAGAGAGAAAGAAAGAGAGAGAGAGATGGGAAGAGAAGTAGAAAAATATTCTAAAAAATACTGGCTAGAACCTTTCAAAATTTATTGGCTAATATTAACCTATACATCCAGGAAGTTCAAAGAACTTCAATTAAGGTAAATGCAAAGAAACCTACAAGTAGATATTTCATAATAAAAATACTGAAAGGCAAAGACAAGGAAAACGTCTTGAAACCATAAGAGAAAATATCTCATCACTTACAGAGAACCCCAATAAGATTTGCAGCAGACTTCTCATTAGGAGAAATGGAGCCCAGAAAGCAGTGGAAAACATATTTTAAGAATTCAAAAAAAAAAAAAA
>VBSM01003200.1:4247102-4315721 GCA_008086735.1 Cheirogaleus medius | reverse complement strand
AAAAAAAAAAAAAAAGAGATGAGATCTCAGATTAAGAATCTAAGCTTTTACCTTAAGATACTGAAAAAAGAAGAGTAACTATACTTAAAGGAAATAAAAGGATAATAGAGACTCAAATGAAAATTAATAAAATAGAGGATAGAATATCAATAGAGAAAAATCAATGAAAGCAAAACTTAGTTTTTGGGAAAGACTAAAAAAACTGGGATTTTTTCTAGGTTAATCAAGAGAAAAAAATGGGTGCCAAATTGCATGAATATACCATGACCAAGAGAGACATCCCAGGAACATAAGACTGGTTTCACATCTGAAAATCAATTAATGTAATGTACCATATAAATAGAATAAAAAACAAAAGAAAAAAAAGCCCCAAATGAGCATCTCAATAGATTTAGAAAAAGCACTTGACAATTTCAACACTTTTTCATGGTAAAAAACACTCAATATACTAGAAATAGAATGGAACTTCCTCTACCTGATGAAGGATATCTATAAAAAACTCACAGCTAACATCATGTTTAATGATGAAAGACTAGACGCTTCCCCTCTAAGATAAGGAACAAGACAAGGATGCCCGATCTCCCCATTTCTATTCAACAGGCTCTCCCCAGAGCAATTAATCAACAAATAAAAGGTATCTAAATTGTAAAGGAAGAAATAAAACTGTATCTATTTAAAGATTACATAATCTCCTCTATAGAAAATCTTAAGGAATTCACTAGAACACTACTAGAACTAAGAAATGGGTTCAACAAGGTCGTGAAAACACAAAATCAATACTCAAAAATCAATTTTTTTCTATACACATGCCATAAATAGTACAAAGTAAAAATAAGAAAACAATTTCATTTAGATTAGCATCAAAAAGAATAAAATATTTTAAAATAAACTTAAAGGAAGCACAAAAAAAGTCCAGAAATAAAAACATGTTTCTAAGGTTGACTTATTTTTGACAAGGATGTTAAAACTATTCAAACGGGAAAGAGTAGTTCTTACAACAAATGGTGCTGGAACAACTGGATAACCCTATGCAAAACAATGAAATTAGACATTTACTTCACATTTTCTCCAAAAATTAACTCAAAATCCATCCAATGTTTACATGTAAGTGCTAAAACTATAAAACTCTTAGAAGAAAGCAGAGAGATAAATGATCATGACCTCAGATTTGGTAGTGAATTTTTAGATATGACACCAAAAGCATGAGTAATAGCAAACATGATCGATAAATTGTACTTCAAAATTAACTTTCAAGAAAATGAAAAGACAAACCACAGAATAGGAAAAAATAGAAATCATATATCTGTTAAGGGACTTGTATCTAGAGCATATAAAGAACTCTTGCAACTCAATAATAAAAAGACCCAGTTGACAAATGGTCAAAAAAGCTGAATAGACATTTCTCCCAAGAAGATATACAAATGGCCAATAATCACATAAAAATGCATACAATCATTAGTCATCAGGGAAATGCAAATCAGAACTTCAATGAGACACCACTTCACATTCACTAGGATGGCTATAATCAAAAAGTCAGACAATAACATTTGTTGGTGAGGCTGTGCAGAAATTGGAATCTCAGATGCTGTTGATGGGAATGTAAATTAGTGCAGCCACTATGGGACATGCTCTGGTGATTCCTCAAATGTTTGAACACAGAGTTATCATATATCTCAATAATTTCGCATCTAGATATGTATCCAAGAGAAATGAAAACATGTTCACAGAAAAATATTATACATGAATGTTTATATTATCATTATTCATAATTGCCAAAAGGTAGAAATAATTCACATACTCATTAAATGATGAATGGATAAACAAAATGTGGTATATCTGCAGAATGGAATATTATTGAGCCATAAAAAAGGAATGAATGAAATGCTGACACGTGCATGCTTCAAAATGAACGAGCTTTGGGAACATTGTGCTAAGAAGCCTGTCACAAAAGACCATGTATATTGTATAATTCCACTTTTATGCATGTCCAGAATCTATAGAGGCAGAAAGTAATAGACTGCATAGAGTTGAGAGCATGGAGATGTAGGTACATAGTAGCTAAAGGACACGGGATTTCCATGTGATGTGATAAAAATGTTCTAAAATTGACTGTAGTGATCATTGTAAATATCTGTAAACATACTAAAAACCATTGAACTGTATACTTTAAATGAATGAATTATATGTTTTGGAAATTATACCTCAATAAAGTTGATATAAAAAATGAAGTGAGTTGTTTTTCCATCTAAGCTTGTTGTTTAAGATTACCCAAAGTAACTGCCATTAGGTTAAGATAAAAACATGAGCTCTAAAAAGGCAAAATGAGATAATAAACACACAGACAAAAGATTAAACAAATGAATACAAGAGTTCTACATCTTAAATTTCAAAAAAGAATTTTGGAGATGATTGCTGACTCACAGAATTGAGTGGGAACAAATAGATTAGAAGCTAAGATTTTAAGAGCAGCACATTGCCAATAAACCAATAATTCCAGTTTTGCAAAACCTTGTGATTAAAAAAACAACCCTCAGTGCCGCAAACTTGCATTAGGGAAAAATAGATGGTGTTGGTTTTGACCTCTGTAAGTGGTCACTGAAAAATGTGCTCTCTTCAGATATGGCTTTGGAGGATAATGGACAAGAAAAAATATCCCAGAGGGTGGAGACAGGGTCATGGAGAACAACGGATAGAGGAGCTTCTCTTAGAGAGTTGAATTAGGGACTTGGAACTTCCCCAACTCTCATGAACTGGGGCTTCACCCAGCAGGATTTCATCGCTGTAATGGATCTGTGATTGCTGTCTGTGCTGTGTGTCTACCATTTTTCTCTTTTCACAGTTGGAGTCTTTATTGGAGTTATCTTGTTTTTGCTTTACCATTGATGTAGACGTATATAGGAGGGAGGGAAAGAACTTGTCTTCTTAGTTCACAGGTCATGGGATCACAAGAAGCCACCTTGAGCTTGAATAGAGAGAAATATAATAACTCAGTGACCGACAGACTTTGAGCTGGATGCAATAAGTGGATTGTGTCTTTTCAGGGTATTCTTGAATGTGCTCTATGTGTGGGAAAAGGGCGAACAGGACTATGGGAACCAGAAGGCAGTCACTGGCAGAGATTATTAGCTGTTTTTAAAAAAAATCTAGTCTTTTCCCAGCTTCTTTTACATTTAATTGTGGTTGTGTGACAAGGACCAACCAAAAGAATGTGAGTAAAAGAGATGTACATCACATTCAGGCCTGGCCCATTAAGAAATACTTCTCTATTCTTTTCTATCTTACCTGCTGGTTGGGAAGGTGATAATCTCCACGGTGACCTTGGAAGCCATGTGTTGAACATGGCAGAACCTCCATCAGCCTCGGTCCTCCAGGACTACACGGAGGAGGGCCCATAGACATGTTTATGCACTCAGTACCATTATGTAAATAACAAAATTTCTCTTGAATTTGCACCCTTATGCATTTTCTGTCTAGAATTTTTTTTTAAGCAATTAGCCTCCTCTAACTAATATAACTCTCATCATTGAATGCCTTCCCTGTACCTGCTGAGTTTAATAAATTGTTCTCACTGGGTATTCTCTTTTTTTTTTCCCACTGATTCATGCACACTCTAGGTGGTGGTTTCAATGACTACACTGACGACTTACATTCTATTCAAGGTGGTTTTTCCTCCTCTTGAGTTTTATATCATTCTACTTGTAGTTGATCTTATTGGTAGTTTCATCTCTGTAAGTTTTAGTTGTATGCATTGTATATATGTAATGTGGTTTTAAATAATGTGGTTTTAAATAATGTGGTTTTAAATGGGAAACGTAAGGAAGTTGCTCCCTGGAAAATTAAAACAGAGTGAATGTAGACTGGGCAAACACATGGTATGGCTCTCCCACTTGTATTGCCCACTCCATTCACTTGGAAGTTGAGATTAAACAAAAACATTAAGTTAGGAATGCAGTAGTTTTTGAGTGTGAAGGGATAAAATGTATTTGGATCTGGAGCAGTCAGTCTGGACTTTCAGACCTTCTTATAAGCTAATATGGACAACCATGCAGTAAATTTGATAACTACAGAATCATTTGATACTAAGACACAGCAGTTTGGATTGACTATGACCATGTAGCCTCTACACAGCTTTAATTTCATCCTTGTATCATCTTGGTAGTATACTGTAACATTTCTCTCATCCTTTTCAACTTGCAATGTTGAAAAAAATTTCTAGAAAGTAGCATATTAAAAAAAACCCAGAGTGTTACTCATTTAAATAATTTATTTTTCAATCAGGGGCATCAGTTTGATGATTAATACACTGCATTCATTTTCTCCTTTTAAGAAACCTGGAACAAACAGGCTTGCATGGTGTATATATAATTCATTTAGGTGTTGAAGCCTGAGCCTACATTTGTAAGAGAAAATTTCAAACGAGCCATAATTAATATGTCACTTTAGGAGTAGCAGTGGGATGAGGGGGTGGACATAAATGGATCTACCTGATGTTCTTGCAGCGTATGTGTGGAAAGGAGAAATTAAAGTTAATGCACAAAGGAAAGACCAGCTTTGCAAGCTTATTTCTTTGAGTTCATGCCAAAGTAAATAGGTATATCTGTGGGTATCTCCTTCTGGAGGTGTGGAGAGCATAGGTTAAGTGTGATGGACTGCAGTACATTTCAAGAGAGGAAATTTGAAAAGTGTATTAATCTAGAGAGTCAGCTTTGTTTTTCTCGCTTGCACTGCCATTTACTGGGTGAGGGGTAAAAAGCTATTCAGCCATTCCAGCTCACAGTTTCTCTCTTGAATAAAGAGAACCAACAGCAGTCCCTTTTCTAGCTCATATATTAATAAGTGATATATTGAAGGTAGAAATGCTACACAAACATATATCCCACTATATGCTTATATCTGTCTTCCATGAGATTTTGACTCCATCATCATTGGCATAGGAATTTGGTATTTCAATCCAGGTAAAAAGACTTTCTGGCAGTCCTTTCAGACTGATTGTCAAGTATTTCCCATGAAATTTCATGAATTCCGTTCTTTTCCACATACACAGGGTCAAGAAGCGCTTCCATTCTGTCACTACGATGAAACTTGTTTGGGCCACTCCAGACAGAAAGCAAGCACTACTTCTCTTTTTCACTCTAATTGATTTCAGGACTACCACTTAAGGATTGTGAGGGAAGGGTCTTCTTTCCTAGGCTTGGCTCTGCAGGATTGCTCCAGCGGTTTTGTCCCTATCCAAAGCCATTACTGAATCATTGGCCCAGTGAATCATCCAAAAAGGAAAAAAAAAAAAGGCATGAATCATTTCAGGGATTTGATTACTATTTGGAAAATGATACATCTTCTAGATAATCTCAGAATCTCATTGGCATATCTTTACACATAATGGTAGAGCTTTGAGGTGAAAGAGATTGGCACTAAGAATTAGGAAGTTTACTACCCTTGGTGATCAAATCTTTGTTGAGGGTTGTGCCCAGTTGCGGTGCCCCTTTTAAAGAGGTACCTGGAAGACCGGTGGGCCTAGGGGTGGGCAGAAGAAAAGACAGTAAGAGAACTTGATGACTATTCTTTGAGGGACTGCTATGGAACGTGAGGATGTTTAGTCTGGAAATGAGATGCTTTATGGGAGCCATGGTATCACAGTTATAGTGTATTGTTCCAGAGAAGAAAAACCACACAGAACCAGTGGATACACATTACAGAAGTAGAATTTGGTTAAATAAAATGGAAGGAAACTTTCTAATAATTGTTGATATGGTAGTGAAGTCCATATCACTGAAATTATACTAGTGGATGCTAGTAGTTCATTTATTAAATGTGTTTGAGAACTTTGAGAAAGAAGTTACATCACTTGAATTTCAAAGTATGGGGTTAGGTTAGGAGTGCAAACTCAGGAATCAGCAGGATTGAAATTTCCTTCCAGATTCCATCATTTACTAGATGGATGTCTTTGATATTTAATATTTTGAAGCTTAATTTTATCATCTATAAAATACAAATGATCACAGTATTTACCTGATAGGGTTACTGTGAGTGTTATCTAAGATAATGTATTTAAAGTGTATAGTACAGTTCTGGAAGACAGGAGGTGATCAAGAAATGAATAGTATTTATTTATATATTATTATTATTATTATTAATATTATTATTACTGCAATATGACTTTCAACCTAAAGAATTGTGTATTATGATATTCTAAAAACATTGCAACAGATTTGTTTCTGTGGAAGAATTTCTTAATATAGCTAATACTTTAATTATTTTCCATAGCTAGAATCGTGTTTATTACTAAATCATTAAAATTTGCATCTTATTTATAGGATTGCTGGTAATTTACGCTGCATTCTGTGTTTGTGTAGAAAGTCCATTTAACCGTTCCTTAATAAAGAGGACATTCACAAAGTAAGTGCTAGTGATGAGCAAAAAGGAAACTACCTGGGAAAAAAATCAAATTACTTTTCTTCCTTTTTATAATATTCCAGTCATTTGAGGGTAGATCGAGACTTTACCCAACATTCCAAGCTATTGTAGGAAAGTCTATTTTATGACAATGAATTGTTAGGAATTAATTATGTTGTCAGCTACTTGTTCAACATTAACAAATCCTGGAGAATTTGAAATGAACACAGGTTTTTGTTGTCATTAGGGTTGTTGAAGATTTAACATCCCACCTTGTCAAAAATTAGAACAAGTAGCTAGAGAATTTGGACAAAAAATTATCTGGGGAAAATTCACATTAATAGCCTTAAGTGTCTAATTAATTAAATGCCATTTTTTTGCATTCACATAAACAGGTTTAATTTTATAGGAGTTTGCGATCTGTGATATAGGACTTGCAATTTCTGTGAGCTTCTTGAAAACTCTTTCTGTGTTCTGCTCTAGCTTCCTCTTCTTTCATAAATTTTGGTGTTAGAAAACTGTTAGTCATAAAAAGGCATTTATAGTTCAATATAATTTTCCTTCTTTTTCTTTTATTTTCTTTAAAAATGCAGTTTTAAAGTAATAAAGTCCTTCCTTCTGTAAATCTTCAATCTTTTTTTCCTAAGGGAAGATTAATTTGTAAATATGCTAATGGATTTGTAGAATATTAAACTTTCCCAAGAAAAATTATATTACTTCATGTGAATGAACACATCTATCTTATTCAATTTATAAACTAATGGCTAAAAAGCCCAAAACTGTTTCCTACTATGTGTCTTATAACTAAAATGACTGCAGGCACAGCCACAAACTTAGCATTTCACAGCAAATTTATTGGCTGAAAATTTTTTTCTTTCCCTTTATTGAGTTTTCCTCATTTAGCTGTATTTGGGTTCTAGCTAATAAAATGCAATTTCTCTTACAGAAAGGTGAAAAAGTAAACATGCCGCTCAAAATAGAAGCGATTTCTAAACAGGAAGTAGACTGAAAAGAACAAATGCTTAGTTTAAAAGTGCTGTCAGGAGCAGGGATGCTGTGATGGAGATGTTCCCACAGCTAAGTTTCATTAGAACAGCAGGGTGACTTCCTGGGCTAGGCAGTGAGCAATGGACTTGGTGGGTCAATTAGGTAGATACTCAGATATTACGCATGAGGAACTTAACCTCTCCTCATCTTGGTTCTTGCTTTATACTTATTTTCACCAGCTACCGTAGATCATGCCTCTGCATCAATTACTTCCTGGAGTCAGGCAAAAATACCTTGGTGTCCTGCCGGTATCCTGAGATGACCTTCAGAGTGATCATGGACTATTTTCCTTAGGTGATACCCAGAAATCTGAGGTGAAATTCACATGACTTGGGCATCTCCCTCTGAGGGACTCAAGGAGAGCTGGCTGGACTCAAGGGAGAAATAGGCAGGAGGGTAAGGGGCTCTAAAATGAGAATTAACACTAACAGTTCCATAAACAAACCTAGAAATGAACTTGGAGTTCTGATAGTTCTTTCTAATAATTACTCTGTTTTCATAAAGCCTCTCTACTAGTAACTTGAAAGAATCCTTATTCATGGGAAGATTACCATGAAGGGCAATTATGACAGTCATCTCTGTTCCTAATATTTTCCAGAAGAGGATACTGGGAGGATACTGTGCATGTGAAGAGAAACTGGGTCTAGTTAGCAGTCCCCACATAGGTAATAGAATAGCTATGGAAAATAATTTATAATAATGTGGTGTTTAAACTTATTTCGTTCTTAAAAACTGAGCCTTTACTTTCTGTACTTTTGTTGACCTTCATGGCATGATTTAGGGAAAGTGATTTAAGTTATTTTTGTGTGGGTTTTGTTAAATGGGACCAACTGACTACCTCAATGCATGCCTGTGCTATGGATTGAATTTGCCAGGTTGTTTGGATTGCTTGTGATAGAAATGCAATTTAAACTGGTTTAAGCTGGGTGGTGGGTAGAAAGGAAGAATGTATTGGCTTGAAAAGTCTCAGGAATACAGCAAGATTCCAACATTGCCATATCCTGGTGCTCACATTATGCCACTAAGGACTGGTTGGCTTTCGTCTCTCAGATCTGCTTTCCTTTGTTTGGTTTTATTGTTGGCCAACTTTTACCTGTAGCCACCAGCCGCGTTGAGTTTCTCTTTCACAATGGTGAAGTTCTAGCGAGTTCTAGGGCTGAAACCATCCATCTTGGATCAAAGACCTATCCTGAAGGTAGTATGTGAGGGTCAGTCCCACATAACACACACACAGACTAAGTGTGGGAGAATGGTCTTTCCTTAGGGCAAGGTATGATGCTGATCCTAGAAGCAGGAGGAACGTGTGATGTGCAGGCAAAAAGAGCATGTCTCCAACATCATTATGCATTGAAGAGGCATGACATAAGCAAAGGGACCCAAGTGGAAAACCACCCACAGCTGCATTTTGCTATCACCTCAAGAGTATGCAGGCCATTCTTTGTTGGAGCCATGCCATTCAAAGTGATATGGTTGATTAAAATGTTGTCTAGGTGCATCTAGTTGTAGCTGGGAAATAAAGCATATCCTTGGCTTAGGAGCAGTTTTGTAATGTTATCTATGTTTCGTTTCTTCCAACTAGAATATAATTTCTCCAAAAGCAGGCACTGTATTATAGTCTTTTATCGTACTTCTCTAAGAACATACATAGCACAGCTCTGGACACAAAGCAAACACCATATACTTTCAGTGGATTCATTTCAGCTGTTTGTAATGCTTATCACACTGAGGGATTTCTCAGAGATTTTTCTCAAAACCCATCCTCACTGAGAGCTACATTTGTTTCTCATCTTTCCATATTACTTGAGGAGTCTGAATATGTCCTTTTAACGTGCCTCCAGGTTTCTGTGCTTTCTCTCACACCACCAACGCTCTGTCTGGCAGAAGCTGGGACCACGGCTGCTGTCTTTCTTCCCATACTGAGGGCTGTGCTGTGCAAAGTACTGCTGCATGCTGCTTTCCTGATCCGCTTTGCATAACTGCCTGGAAGAAAGTACTTTTATGGATAATCTGAAAGAGGGAAAGACATTGAACATTATTTTGCTTTAGCATATTTCACGGGTTAAATCCATTAAAAATACTACTACAGTGAAATTTTATAGAGAGCAAGTGTTTCTCAAATCTTAACAATGGTCAACTAGTTTTAGAAAGTATTTGATATATTGCATTTAGAAAACAACCAAATCATTAACACAGTATCCTAAAAATATAAGATTGTAGTGGTCTGTAAGAGTTCTTGATTCAGTTTATGGAAAGAACCTTAGAAATAATATAGTCCAGGAGTAGAAAATAGATTCATCTTGTGTGCCAAATTTGATCAGTTAATGGTGGTTGCCTGGAGAGCTGTGTTACGAAGGAATTTATGGCTAAGTCCAGACTTAGTGGGAAAAAGTGCCGGGAGATATTTTTTTAAATGTTTACTGTGGTTAAAGAAGGGGCGAGTAGCACCATATGTACCACCTATTTGCCTACTCTGCATAGTCTCCCATTTTACAAAATTATATAAATTTGTCCAAGATCATATTCCTAGTTAGTAGCAGAGCCCAGTCTTTTTAGCTCTGTTTCTCAACATTTTCTCAAAGGCTCTTTCCAAATGTGCTCACTGAGATAGGCCTGCCCAAGCAGTCAGAATGGAGTCTGATGTATCATCTAACCTCTGTAATGATTAACTACATGTGACATTTAATTAAATTAAATTATATATTCTTTTAGTACCCCAAAAAATCACCAAATATTTATTGACCATGTACTATGTGCAAAGTAGACATGGTGCTTGGCACAGTTGATAAGCCTGACATCTCAATTTGTTCCTCAGTTGTTGACTATTTTTTTCCTTCTCTTTTGATAACTTTGGTAGACTTGATAATTTCTGTACCAGAAGAAAGGAGCTGGATTGTGTCATGATTCATCTCTGCCATAATGTTTTGCTTTCATTCACTACCAATCTGGTTCTTTGAACTCTAAAGTCTACTGCTTAGAGATAGATAAAGGAGAAACACACCACAAGCACTTCACTAATATCCTGTGTATATTATCCACTTTCCTTATAAAGTACTGCCCTTTGGATTCTATGAAAAGTCTCATGAAAATGGAATTATATTCAAGGGAATCAGCAGCACATTATGGACCTGGTTTTTAATAACAGGTGTCTAACGTGTGCATGCGACATGCAAAATATGCTGATGCAAATGGATGATTGCATGTGCAAAAATATGCAGATTAATGTGCAAACAGATGTTCAAATAATTTCCCATTATTGCATGCCATTACCCTTTTTGAATGCACAACTGCGTATTTTGTATACAGATATGTTTACATTATTTGTATATCATGTGTGCAATTTATCCACATCTTTTCAAGTATTGGTCTCCATCATGTCCCTAATAGGGAAGCCTTAACTTTCCAATGTATTTTTCGTTCCCTGAGAGAGTTCTCTGCAGATAGAGGAAAATACTATAACTACCATTAGAAAGCTCAATATCATCAGAAGATAAATGCTAATTTTTATCTGTCTCTCTTTGTTAGAAATGTGGTCCTTTCCTATCAATACAGCTTTTGATGTCAGTGTAATAAAATGTAAAATCTGTGCAGATTCTCAAACTGTCAAAACAACAGTATGCACTTAACGAAAGTTATCTAGCTCTTGGTGTTTAATTTTTTTGTTTTGTTGGTTTTTCTTACATCTCCATTCCTGCAGAGTTATCAGTACTCACAGATAACCCGATGAAATATATCTTTGATTTTGAGGTAGAAGAAACCTTTGCTTATGATGAACTCTTTTAGGGATTTTTTTTCCTGGACAATTTCAGATATCAGATCAAGAAACAGAAAATAAAATAAAGTTAGAATTTCATTTTTATATCAAGCATTTTAGATGATTTGCTCAAAATTGCTATATTTCATTACTAAGTTGGTTTAGTCTCTTCACATATATCACTGAAAAACTAAAATTGCAAAAGCTTGATATCTTTCTTTGATAGTTGTTCCTAACATGACAATTTAATGTATTCCAAAGTAGACATTTCCAAAATATTTTACCATATCATCTTTTTCCTTAAACTGAGTTTTGGCATCATTTGATTCAAAATCTTCATATATTACTTCATTAATATGGCATTATATTCAATCATCATTATTTTAAAATTATCTCCCAAAGAAACATTGAAATATATATTGTCCCTCCCATTCTGCTAGAATCCAGAGGTATCTATGTATAAATAGAATTTAAATACCAAATAGTTCCTGAGGGGGTGGGAAGGGAGGGGAGAAGAAGACACAGAAGACACTTATAGAGAATTACTGCTCTGTTTTATAAAGAAAAAATTATATGTGAATCATCTATTTTTATCCAACTGGTGGGGCAACTATTAAAATACAAAGTCTCATATATTGTTGCAATTAAAAAACAGTGTATGAGGGGGCTTAGCGTGGTTGTTACTTCTTTAAATGTAGTTAAACATAAAGGAAATGTTGGAAACTAATATTTAAGATATAGTATCTCATCTGTAATCTCTGAAGAAGTTGTACATGTTCTCAAGTGCTGAAACCTGAAGCGAAGCGAAGATAAGAGTTAAATGTTTGCTCGCTTTTGAGGTGCCTCCCCTCCGATGCCACTTATTATTATGAGTTCCGAGGCATTAAATCTAAAGTCCCATCAACTCACATCTTACAGCCCTGCCCGTCTGTGGACAGGACCCTGTCTGTCTGTTTCCTCTATTGCACTATTTTGTTTGTACTACTGTAATCATTTTGCTGGCCCAGATCTGTGTGGGTGTGCTGGCAGCTTTACAACAAAGTTACATGGGAACAGAGTTAAGGTTGAATATTTATTAGAAGAAGCCATCTGGCGTCAGGCTGTCTGTACAGGGGGGCTCGTTCCTTTGGTAGGCTCTCCTCTTTCTCCCGAGCTCTTCCTCCCTTTCTCTTTCCTGCTCTCCCTCCCCCTGTTCCTCATTTCACAGTTCTGAAAAAGTTGAATATGCCTTTCTAACCCATTAATTTTGTCCTTTGCATTTAAGCTCTTTTAAAAAAATCATCAGATCACTCTGTTTCTTTTAAAATTGTTGTCTTTTCCTGGAGGCAGCTTGTTGCTTGTTCTCACAATGGCAGTGACCACGGAGGGTCACCAGTAGAAGACAGTGGCTTCACATGTGGGCTTACAGGCTGCCCTAAACGTCCATTTGCTGTTTCTGCTTTTCCTTTTTTTTTTTTCCTTTTCACCTCCAGTGGGCAAACTAATATAAAAGCATCTCACTTTGGAGCCAGGTGAATGCATCATAAGATGCATTCCTGGAGCGTAAGTGGTTCCCTCAGCCTCCTGCCATTTTGCTCCACTTCAACTATGTTAAATTGCTCACTAAATCATCTTCGAGATGCTTAGTTTCTTCATTTGCAATTTTGGTGTGAGTCAGTTGTTTGTTTTCCTCTTCTATGAATGTTCCTCTTTTCTTTCCTTTTTTGTTGTTGTAGCTACAAATCTCTCTGCTTTTGTGTGTCCTCCCCGCCGCACACATGGCCTCTGCTGAGAGCCTCCCCCCAGTTCGTGCAGTTTGTCCTGGAGCTGCAAGTGTGCTTCACAAGATGTCATTAGCACCAGCCTGACTGAACGAGACCCATTTTGAAATACGCACAGTATGTACCCCATGGAGCCGGGGGAAGGAGGCCCATGAGCCAATGATCACCATCACACTTGAAAATCCATTCAGACGTGGCAACAAGCATTTTGTGCATGCAAAGGGGGCCTGTCATTCCTGCTTTGCTTCTTGTGGGATGACAGCCAAATTCTGGGTTAGCCTCAGTTATGTCCCCACAAGTGAACATCTCCCCCCTTACTCTGCATTGTGGGAAACTGCTCGGAGAGAGATTCCATGGTGAGATTGAACTATGGAAAAGAAGATTTCTGTTAGGTCTGATAAATCTGAAGTGATATATTTCTCCTGATACTGGAAGGGTGGCGATTTGTTTACTCAGTTCCCTATTTATCCAGAGTACAGGAGTTATCACAGGCATCAGATGGGAGAAATTAAAAGATCAGTACAGCATTGAAAACCTCCAGTACAGATGGGCTATTAGGAATCTAAAGAGTTCAACGAGCCTGAATCAAAGTCAGTTTAATAACAATGGTCTCTGCTCCATTGTAGGGTTTTTCTTTTCTGAACATAATTTTTCATCATTTTCTCAGGTGGGCTATGGACTAGCCAGTCACTTTAGTAGAGAGCCCTTATTTCAGGCAGCTTCAAATGCCTCATCATTTCTGAATGAGTTTCAGCTCCAGGAGATTTCAGCGCTGGAAGAATTGCAATAAGCTATGAAACTTTATCCCTTCTCAAGACTCTTCCGAGTCACTGGGGAGCTCTGGCTTCTACGGGTAATGGTAATCGCTCTGCTCACTCAGAGAAGGAAGGTACCACCTCAGGGGTCACGTGACAATACCAGAGAGGTTAAATCAACTTCCAGCTGAGGTTTTACAGATACATTTGGGATCTTGGAATGATATTACCATATTATTGTGCTTTTACTCTTGTTTCTTTTGGCTCAGGGCTGAGGGAACGGTCTTGTGTAATAGATTTATCCAGAGAAGGCTTCACCTGATCTGAGCAAGACTGGGCTCCAGTGTCACCCCGTTTTGGTTTAACGGATAAGCAATGTCTCAGACAGAAATGTTGTTGGTATTCTGAGACTGGTATTTATCTTTAATTTTCGAAAGACTTAGTCAGGAAACGAATCCAACACAGTATCTCAGGGGAGATGAGAATGGGATAAGAGTAATAGCTATTAAAATAAGAGAGGCGTTCAGGGAAATGAGTGGTCATTTGATGCTTTTTTTTTTTCTTTCAAAAATCTGCCAAATAAAAGAGTTACCTGATTCATATACCACTGGGATACTTAGTTGTGCCTATTTTTAAGAACTTTTGTATCCACCTATGCTTTCCTGCAAAGAATTAATTGGATAAAGAAATAGCTTTAACCCTAATGGTCACCCTAATCATCAAGATTTAATTATGGGTTATTCACTAGCAAATTGTAAGGAAAAAATAACATCAATTTTTCATTATATATATATCTCCTAAAAACAAAGGAAAGGTATAATACCTGGGGAAATTGCTTTGGATATAGTAGGTTACCCTGACTTTCTTAAAGAACGAATTATCTGTTATTAAAGGATGACTATGATTCCTGTTCTAAAGGATTTAACAATCTTACACAGGATACCAAAAAGTCTAATTACTAATTGAAATACCTAAATAAAACAATGACCACATCATATTAGTTTATTGCCTGTAAATTTATTGATTTATTTTGCAATATTTGAGTATTGAATATATGCAAGAAACTGTGTTGTATATGCTAATTTGTTATATTTTTCCTCAAGGACCTTCCAGTATAGTTTGGGAGAAAGGTATTTCCACTCGTTATAACAAATAGAATTGAGTAATCACCATAAAAGTGATGAAAACAAGGAGCTAGTGGGGATGGTTGGGGAAGGCTGCACTGTGACAGTGATAATTATTCTGGGCCTTTAGGAAGGTTTTATCAGTTTCAGAAGGTTCAACCCATACATAGAAAATGGTCCATTTTAGAGCATAGAGTATCTTTACAGTAGTAGTGAAAAAAGAAGGCCAGGACTGCATTAAAGAGGACCTCAAACACCAGAGTAAAGAGCATTCACTTAATTTGAGGGACAGCTGGTAGCCATTTGAGCAGATAGTGATAAAATCATAGTGATGGTATACGAAGATTCATCTGGCCACATTTTTGGCATCTGTAATGTGGAAGAAGTTAGACCACAGTTTTGCTCCTATGAAAGCAGATTATATTGCATGAGGTAAGGGCAGATATATCTGAGTTGGAAAGAATGAGATAGAAAATAAAAAGCTATAAGTAAAAAGGTTGACAGACGTTGGATAACCAACTTGATGAGGAGGAAGAAGACAAACATGCAGTCTAAAATTTTGAGCTTGGCATGCATAAAAATTGTCGGAAATAAACAGAAATAGGAAAGTGATAGAAGGAAAGAAATTTTACAGGTAAAGTGGATATTTTGATTTTGGATGTGTTGAGTTTGAGATGTCTGAACAACATCGAGGTGGCAATCTCTAGCTTGCAGCTGAGAAAAGAGGGGGTATGGTTCAAGGGAGAATCGGCATGAAAACTGGAGATTTGTGAGTTATATGCGAAGACGTAATAATTGAATATGTGAAAGTGAATGACATTTTCAAGGAAAAGAGTTTAGAAAGTCAAAAGAGAAGGCAGCTCAAGATCATAAATAGAATATTAAGAAAATCATCCATTTAAAGAGTGGGAGGAGAAAGTAGAACCAGTGAGGTAAATATTGATTAGAAAACTATCAAAAGGTAACCAAACAATGCAGACAGAGCAAGGATTATAATGAGGCTGGAGAAAATTGAACCTGAATGGATTTATCAGTGATCTGACACAGAACCCATTAATAGGAGTGAAAAGTATTGGAGTGAAACGCCATTTTGAAAAGGATACATGGATAATGACAAAGTGAGAAAAGAAAGATTGACAGTTTTTTTCAAGAAATTTGGCAGTAACAGGTGGGGAAAATATAGGCTACCTCAAAGAAACAGGAGAAAGTTAATTTTTACACTGGAGAGACCTGAGCTCATTTGTGAGCAGAGGCAAGATTAAAAATCCAGGAGAGAAGAGATAATGGTAGAGTTCAAAAACTGCCTTTGAGGCTTTTGCATATTTTCAGGGGTATATCTTTCCTTATTATAGCATAGCATTATCTTTTGATAATAGAAGTAATAAATTTCTCCTTAAAAGAGATACAGAAAAGTATAAAAAAGAAAATAAAAACAACCTGCAATTTTCTATCCAGTGACAACCTGTCTTAATCTTTGGGGCTTGTGTGTGTTTGTGTCCGTGTGTATCACAAAATTGTGATTATACTATAGGTAATATTTGGCCCTGTTAATTATGTTTAGGTTCTTAACATTCTTGAAACATTTAATTTTGCATAAATAATGTACAAACTACTATATGGAGATATCAACATCTATTTAATCATTCTTAGTTTTGGGTTTTTAGATGTATCTGAGTTTTTTGTTATTAAGCTGTGATAAATATCTTTTTACATGTATATTTTTCTCACCATTGCTTATTTCTTTATGATTATAATTGCTAGAAGTAATTTCTAGAATAAAAAAAAGCATTTAAAACACCTTTCATACCAACTTTCCAATTATCCAAAATGGTTCCTTACAAAGAGAAAATGCTCATGAAATATTTGTTGAATGGATAGATCAATAAACAAATAAAAACATGTACTAACTTACCTTCCAAACAGCAGTGCATTAGTTTAACTAAACCCTAATAAACATGGAATATTGTGTTACTCTAGTTCTTTCTAATTTGACAGGTAGAAGGAGTATCTTACAGTTCTTTTTCTTTTGTAATTAATAAGGCTGTACAATGTTTTTCATATTCTTATTAGCATTTTGTACTCATTTTGTGACTGGATTGTTCTTGTAATTAGGTTTTTAGGTTTTACTTACTCATTTGCACGAGGGATTTACATACTAGGACCAAAATAAAACCATCTAAAATATTTTCATAGCCTATTATTTGGCTTTTATTTGTGTTATTTGATATGAAATACTTGATCTGAGAATTTTCTTGTAGTGTTTATGGTCAATTCTATTTATAGCTGCAGTCCCCAACCCCTGGCTGGTGGCCGGTACTGGTCCACAGCCTGTTAGGAACCAACCCGCGCATCACCGCTTCTTATACTCCCCAACCCCGGCTGTGGAAAAATTGTCTTCCGTGAGACAGGGGGGTTGGGGGGCGGGAAGCGCATAGCAGGAGGTGAGCCGCCTGCTAGCCAGCAAAGCTTCATCTGTATCTCAGCAGCTCCGCATCCCTTGTCACCACCTGAGCTTCCCACCGCCACACAACCCCTTTCCCCGCCTCCATGCATCCATGGAAAAATTGTCTTTCGTGAAACTGGTCCCTGCCAAAAAGGTTAGGGACTGCTGATTTATAGGATAAATATATAATTTAGTTTTAAAAGTTCCAAATAATACATTAATCAGTAAATAATATTTTACTACTTATAGATTAGATCACCTTTTCTTGCCTTCTATACTTTTGCGTATAAATTATGATTTGCTCCTGAGCTATTTTTTTGTATTCCATTTTCTGTCTGCTGATTTGGGGGATAGTTACATACCCTTTTAGTTCTTGTGCTTCTATGATGCCTTTAAGTTTTCCAACACATGCCTGTATTTTTCAAATTTCCAGTTCTATGTTCACCTATATACCCTTTCAGATGTGTTTTGGAATCTTTTAAAATACAAAACAAATTCCATTGGGATTTTATTCTGAATTTAGGATATCTTGATTATTATAATATTCAGGAAAGGAGACCTGTCTTTTGATTTATTCCAAACTCCTATATCCTTTGGCAAACCTTTATTTTTTTCTTTATATATGTCTCATATTTTTCATGTCAAGTTTTTCCCACATATTTTATATTATATTTTGTAGTGATTATGAATAAAATCTTTTTAAACTCTGAATGGTCATTACATAAGATAGAACCATTAGATTTTGTAAATGTAATTGCACTTAGGCTCACGATTCAGCTCTTTTATTAATTAAAATTCTAAATTTATTGATTTTATGGATTTTCCAGTTATATAATCATAAAATCTGCATATAGGGATAAATATTACTCTTCATTTATAATAGTTATACAACTTATTTCTACTCCGTGTTATATGTTGCATTATTCAAGCTTTCAGGAGGGGTGTGTGTCTATAAAAAGGCTGTCTGGAAAGTATCCAGCCATTCTTAATGAATACTTTCCGGACAGCCCTTGTATATACACATATATTTGTGTGTGTGTGTGTGTATCTCCTTGAGGACCACATTTTTCAACTATATACCCCTAGAACCTGCCATTTTGCTAGCCAGAAAGCTTATTATGTACTAATCACAGTGATAAATGCTTAATCTCCCATTTCTTATTTTATTTCAAACTGGTACATAAAGAAGATATTGCTTATTTTACAGCTGAGTAAACTGAATGGCAGAGAGATGAAGAAAGTTGTCTGTGTTTGGATAGCTACAAAATTATAGATCAGGTATTAGAATCCACCTCTGTCTGGCTTTAAACTACATATATGACATGTATACCCACAAAGTATTTGTTGACTGACAAAGTAAGTGACTGATTGACTGAATGAATAAATGAATGAATAAAACATGTCAGATCAAATAGGATAAAAAACAAAAGAGAGAATTAAATTTTGAAAAACATTTTATATATTTTCCCCTAAAAATGGAAGGATGAAGGCCAGAGAGCAATGGTAATGCAGTGGTAGTTTTGAGATGGAGTGAATGGAATTTAAGAATATACGTCATGGGACATTATTCTTCTTAGTAAAGAGAGAAATGAAGTCAGAATAAGGAGCATGAAGGAATTGAAAGACAGGTTGAAGACTGAAGACAGGGGAGATGGTTTGGAAAGCTACTGAGGGACTGTTACTATTAATAACAGTACAGAAGAGCTTTCTGAGCAGCTGTCAGGGTCCAGGAGAAGTTATAGAGCCTTGCTCAGTCTTGGGATCATTGGTCATGCTCTCTCTCTGAGCCAGAAATCACATGGACCAAGGAGTTAGGCAAAGGTTCAAAGATATTAAAAGGGAGGAATAACATGAAATACGGAGAGCCCTATATTATACATCCCTGATTTTAGCAACTTACATGTTTCCATTTTTAGTGCTGGATTATTTATTTATTTATGAAAAGGGTAGAAAAATCTTCCCAATATCCTCTAAATGGTATAAAACAACATATACTTCCAGGTATTTAATAAATATTTTTATAACATATATTTCATTTCATATTTATCAGAGAAAAATAGTGTACAATTTCTCCTTAGAGTCAAAATGAAATCTCAATCATTGGCTAGTTACCTTTCAGGATTATTACTTACCTTGTTTGTCAGTCATTGCTTAATATGTCTGTCAGTGATAATATTTAGGTTAGATTATAGTCCAGTAGCATGGAAAACATTTTAAAATTAAGTAGTGGTATAAAATTTTACTAGAATCAATTTATATGTTTATAGCTGTGATAGTCTAAAAGGCCTCTTAGTCATTAGTATAAATATATATCTAACTTCTTATTCAGTCTTTTCATTCTCTTTCTCTCTCTTCCTCTCTCTTTCTCAATTTCAGTTTTCTTGTTAGGGCAGGCTATTATGTTCTTCAAACAACTGGAAGGGTAATAGCTACCTCAAATTGAGAAAAGTCAGAGCAGAATGACTTAGGTTTCATGGAGCAGCCACCCACAAGCCATAGCTAGAACAGAAGCCACATGCCCAAAGACACAAAGTGTCAGGACAAAGATTTTGAGGTCGAGTGATATGAACACTGAGAATGTTCTGATATTTCTGAGTGAACAGCATAGTATCTGCTTAAAAAACTCTGAGGCTGTGTTAATTCAATGAATTAGCCACTTAACCAATTTTCTTCCTCCACAAAAGCCTAGGAAAGATGATTCTGAAACTGTCAGCATGATGACTACCCAGTGGTCAATTGGTAGGACTAGCATGAAAGTGCGGGTAAACTTTATCAATTGACTCTTTCTTGTTTCCGGAGGTTGAAATGTGTCAGTCAGAGAGTGTAACCAGGGGTTCCTATGCATGTGTTGTGCTATTATATTTAGTCCTCAATTCAAAACAGATCATAATTTGCTTCTTAGTTTCATTCAGATGTTGCACATATACTCACTTCTAATGCATGTACAAATTATTTTATTTTTTTTCCATGTTAACTAGTATTGTTTTTTACCATAGTCCTTTATAAAACATTCACCAGTACTGCCAAAAAAGGCATGTTGAAGATATCTTGCACGCAGAGGGATTTAAGTTGATTCCTCAACTACTCAGAAAAAAAAATCCCAGCTGTTTAAATCAGGCAGAATCAGACCTAATTTACGAATTAGTGCATTATTTAAACCAAACCATTTTTGGTGCTTTTTACTTGGTCAAACAAAATATTTTTGTTTTTCTTGAATTTTTCTTCTAAGCACTAATTTCTTCAGGCTGTTGTTAGTTCACCAAGAAGGCAAACAACTTGCTTTAGTAGGGATTTCAGTAAAGAATTAGCAGATACTTTAATGTCTAGTAATGAACAAGCTCAAGTATTTTATAATGATATTATATATAATTAAGATCATTTGAAAAAAAAACCTAAATAGTACTTCTATAATGATGCATTTAAAAATTTAAAATGGGCTTAAGCATTAAGAATTGGGAACTAATTTGATATTTATATCACATTCTGTAGGAATTACATTTAAATTCATTTTTCACAAAATATTATGGCTGTACTTTAATAAAATATGGACACCTTGCTGTTTTAGGTTTATGCTCAGAAATTATGAACTTTTCCTATTTTCTCCGAGGCTATGTTACTGCCACTTGGAAACATTATAAATTATCAATTCTTTGGAAGTAATAATTTAAGCAAAAAGTCTTATAAAGTTATAATTAGTTAAGGTAAAAATGTGTTACCTTTGCTTTTGAATAATATTAAATGGATTTAAAATGTTGATATTAAATGCTGAATTCTGCAACACTTACGTATTGAGAGTATATTGGTTTTACACTGTTGATGATTTTCCATATCTTTTAAAATATGTTGTTACATTTTACTAATGTAATAATTTTATTATTCTGCAATGAGAGAAAAATACATGCTTTAATCAATTTCGATATAAGATAGTTGGTTTTTGTCTTCTATCGTATAAAGCAGAAGATAAAAAAGGGGGGAGGGTTTCTTTGATCTTGAATTTGAAAATAAACAGGGCAACACCTGATAAAAGATGAAATCTTGGCGGTTGAAAATATACCTTACAAACGACACCATGACATGTTTGTGGACTTTAGTATTTGCATATGATGTATGCTCTGGTTTGGCTTTGCAGCCTGCTTTTACTTTTAGCTTTTACATTCCACAGAACTTCTAAAAAATCAGTAGGGACAGTGCTGATTAATTTATAATGTTGTTTAGTGTTTCTAAACAAGGTACTTCAGTAATTAAGTGAAATATTTATGATGAATATAAAACAATGCAAATTTATTTGTTTGCCTGAAAGCTAGCTTGTTATTTATTTAGATTGATCTTTTGAAAGATTCTTTAAATTGAATCATAGTGTGAGGACACATGATATTTAAAACAGAGATGGGGATAATACCATGGATTGATGTGCTAGAATATATTATGCTATATTATAAGTCAGACAAAGGGTAATCATAAAAACTTTGACCAAATTGATAAAGAAGTTCTTAGTTTCCCTTGAGGAAGAATATAAACTATAGTGAGAGTGAATCAATAACGTATTGTAAAAGGAAAACGTATAACTCAAATATACTCTATAGTGCTCAGTCAGTCCCTTGATTTAAAATAGCGTGTGTGTGTATATATGTGTGTGATGAAAGGAACATAGAAAAGTCATAGTCCTGTGTATAATTTTATAGCAAACAGTATAATCATTTTCCTTTATATAATATATATTTACTCTGGATTTATCTCGATCTATGTTAATTGAAAAGGCTGCTCTACTTTTAATGCCAGCAACTAAACTACACTTATTCTCCCAGAGACTAATAATGTTTATTACATACCCTGTGCAAATAAAATATCTTCATATTCATATGTAGGGGATTGTTCCTTTGTAACAAGGCCACATTTTTCTCATCTTTCAAGTCATTACTATAAATGAACAATTGCAAACTTTATAAATTTAGTTAACACTACTCTCCTGATATTTTTCATGATAATGATCATCGAAGTTATGATGGAAATATTTCAAAAATAACCCCAAAACAAAACAACAAAAACTTTGATGTAAAACTGAAAGAAGAAAAGATTTTGCAGCTAATGGTTTGCCCACTTTCAAGGAAAACTCTTCTGAAGCTGCTATGTAGGAAATGTACTGGTTATGCTAACTACATCATTCTTTGTTATGAGATTGTTATACAGTTATTCATATTAAGCTAAATAATACTTAGTCTTGGAGACTTCATGTGTTTGCAAAGAATAACAAGGTATTAAAGATTATATGTTTAAGAATAATAATTGCAGGTAATATTTATTACATTTATTATGTGTAAAGCACTAATCCTTACCATAATCCTATAGGGGTAGGTACTTTTATTATGCAAATGGGAAGATTGAGGCAAAGAAAAGTGAAGTACAATTCCAAGTTCAAATCACTTGTAAATGAAGAACCTGGATTAGAATCCAAGTAATCTGATCCTAAAGCTTCATTATTTGTCCTAAGACATCATTAAAAAAAAAATCTATGTTTCATGTCTACATCAAAACAAATGAAGGAGTAAATGTTAATCTAGGCCTTCCCTGTCCAATATGATAACCTCTGGCCACATGAGGCTGTTTAAGATGAAATTTGAATTAATTAAAATGAAATAAAGTTAAAAATTTATTTCCTTAATCACACTAGCCATATTTTAAGTTCTTAATAGCCACATGTAGCTAATGACCACTCTTTTCTATAATGCAGATAAGGAACATTTCTATCAATGCAGAAATTTCTATTGGAAAGTGCTAGCCTAAGCTAAGGATTTTGAAATTATCTTAAAATGTATTAATATGTTTTCTTTGGTGAGATGTAAAAAGAATTCATGCTACTCATCATTAATATTGATTGTTGAACAATTTATAACACATCTGTTGAAACTTTTGCTTGTTAAAAAATAAAATAATCCCAGTCATTAATATATTCCTATTAAAATTATTTTTTAAAGTCATTGTGAGAAATCTGATCCTGTTCAAACATGAAGAATATCAAGATAGTGTTATTCTCCCATCTTGTCAAAGGTTGAACTGACCATTTTCTACTGTATGATATGAAGCTGTCCATGGTAGCCAGTTTCCAATATGACACCCAACAACCCCCACTCCTGGTATTCATACCTTTGTGCATTCTCCTCTCACTTTGTACCAGCATTAATCTGACCAACGGAATACTATAGAAATGACGGTATCTTTTGAGAGTAAGTTATAAAAGATGTTGGAGTTTCTCTCTTGATCTCTCTCAATCTTTTTTCTCTCTTGATTCACTGACTGTAGGGGAAGTAATTTTCTAGGTCAGGAATAGCCTTAGAGAGAGGCACACATAACACTTAACTGAGGCCTCCAGCCAAGAGCCAGGGAGAAACTCAAGGCTCTACCAGCAGCCATGTGGATCTACTTGGAGGCAGATCCTTCAGGCCTCATTGTATCTTGTGATGACTGCAGCGCTACCTACAGTCCTAATGAGAGCCCAGAGTCAGAACCACCAGTTAAGTTGCTCCCATAATTCAGATCCTCAGAAATTGTGTGAGATAATAAATTCTCATGGTTGAAAGTTTCTGAGTTTTGGGGTAATTTGTTATACAGAAATAGATATCTAATACAATTCCCAAGTAGCAGTTATGATAGAAATTAATAAATAGTTATTGTTCGTCAAACACATTATTTGTAAATTTGCAGAGAATACAATAATGGGAAAAAACAGCATGTGCCATCAAGGCACTCCCCAATGACTACACTACAAATAAATAAGGTAAGCAAAAGACAAAGTTTTTGATTATTTTCAATATGCATGTGCAAGAGGTAATTACACCTAGACAAGTGGATAAAGAAAGTCACCTTATGTGGATGGTAGCTAAGTCTTGAAGACTGAATAAGATTTTTACAGGTGGTGTAAGTGCATAAGATGTAAGCATTCTTCTTCTTGGGGATAGTGTTTAAAAAGGTATGAGGCTGAGAAAGTATGGGTGTGTTTGTTAATAGCACATGATCCAAATGGATGAATAAAAAGGAAAAAGGCTCAAAGAAGATGACAAGATGGCAGACCAAAGACACCGCCAGCCAGAGAGTCTTTGTAAGAAAGAGAAATTTTAGATGAAAGAAAAAAAACAGACAGACAAACATAGATTGGATGAGGGTCTAAAGGAAGCATCCCTGAATCTACAGAAGATTCATGGGAAGAGGTAGATTGGATGAGGGTCTAAAGGAAGCATCCCTGAATCTACAGAAGATTCATGGGAAGAGGTTGCAGAGCAGAATGGGGAGGAGAAAGGCATCAGTGGGAATTAAGCTTGGAGAGGCTCGGAAACCAGTGAGAAGGGTAGGTGGATTGGCTAATATCCCCCTCCCTAACATGTCATACTGTTGGTGGGCTCCCTAGCTGCTGGATAGACCTGCTGAAATGAGCCCAGAGATTGCTGTCACCAGTAATCAGAGTGCTTCTTGCAGACAGGGAGCCTGCAGGGGCAGATCAGGGGCGAGAGTGCAGAGTGGGTCCTGGCTGTGGCATGCTTGGTGGGCACCCTCCTGCCATGGGAGGGCTGTGCTTCCAGCTCAGGCAAGGAATCTGGACAGGGAACCTCCCAGTCTGCATCACAGTCATGGGGGAGCTCAGCTAACTTGAAGTCCTTCCTACTGGCAGAAGCCTGGAAGAAACTGTGGAATAGGGGAAGGTGGAAAGGAGCAAAGCCTGCTCCAGACTACCAGACTGTGGGTCTAAGACAGCCCCACCTCCACATGCAGACTTTTTGGTTCCATGGGGCCACTTAAGCCCTTTCCTGTCAGCTTTGCTCAGAGGCAGGGAACAGACCTTTGACCCCTGCTGAGAGCATTTATGGAGCTTGAGGGCAGGCTCACCCAACCCAGCCATGCCCAGCCTCACTCCCCCACCCACCCCTGCTGAGGTGGAGAATCAAAACACACTTGGGAGTTCCAGGACCCCCCCACAATCTGGGGCATTAGAGGGCTTCTCCTGAGGAACTAGAGATGGTCACAGGGCCCCAAAACAAGATTTCAGCTTGTTCCTCCTGGCAAGCACCACCTCTGACAGGGACGTCAATTTACACACCATTTTACTGCATTTACTGACTCATGATACAGGGTGTGGTTGATTCTCACCCACACGCATCATCTACTGGCTCAGAGATTAAACTTGGTGTGTCATTATGTAAGCAAAAGAAAATCCAAAGGTAAGAAGCAATAGCTGCTCCAGATGAGAAGGAATCAGCAAAAGAACCCTGGAAGTCTTAAGAATCAAAGTGAAAGGACACCCCAAAAGGGAACACTGGCTCTTTAGCAGTAGATACCAACCAAAATCAGAACATTGAGATGATATATGAAGTGTTTTGAAAATGGACTGTAAAGAAGCTCAGTGAAATGCAAGATAGAATGGAAACCCAACACAAAGAAACCACAAAAACAATGCAGGAAATGAATGAAAAATTCACTAAAGAAATTGAAATATTAAAGAAAAATCAAACACAACTTTTGGAAATAAAAAATTTATTCAAGGAATTATAAAACATAGTGGAAAGCCTTAAGAATAGGTTAGATTAAGCAGAAGAATCTCAGAGCTTGAAGACAACACCTTTCAATTCAACAAGTCAGTCAAAGAGATAGATCAGAGAAATAAGAGATAGGAGCAAAGCCTACAAGACAAATGAAGAAGCCTAATATAATATTGATAGGCATCCCTGAGGGTGATGAAGAAAATGCACAAAGGTTGGAGAGTCTATTTGAGGGAATAATGGAGGAAATTTCCCTGGTCTTGCTAGAAATCTAGATATCCAGGTACAAGAAGCTCAAAAGACTCCTGGGAGATTCACTGCAAAAAGGAAAACACCATGACACATAGTCATCGGACTGGTCAAAATAAAAATGAAAGAGACCCTTCTATGAGCCATATGGCAAAAGCAGCTGGTAACTTACAAAGGAAAAGCCATCAGACTAACTGAATACTTCTCAACTGAGACCTTACAACCTAGAAAGGACTGGGGCCCCATGTTCAGTCTTCTCAAACAGAATAATGCCCAGCCCAAAAGTTTGTATCCTGTGAAACTAAGTTTCATATATGAGGTGGAAATAAAGTCTTTCTCAGACAAGCAAACACAAAGGAAATTTGTCAAAATAAGACCTCTCCTGCAGCAAGTACTCAGAACTGTGTTACACATGGATCAGCACAATAGACACTCACCAGTGTAAAATCATCCAATAGCTAAAGGTCAAAGGTCAGATGTCACAATGGCTGAAGACATAACACAAAGCAACAAAATTCTACTCAACAGGATGAACAGAAATCCACCTCACTTATCAATTTGTTCAATAAATGTGAATGGCTTGAACTGCCCATTGAAGAGACATAGGCTAGCTGAATGGATAAATATACACAAGCCAAGTATCTGCTGTCTTCAGGAAACACATCTAACACACAAGGACTCAACATTCAGACTCAAGGTGAAGGGATGGAAAACGATATTCCATGCAAATGGAAACCAAAAGAAAGCTGGTGTAGCAGTTTTCATATCAGGTAACTTAGTCTTCAAATCATCAAAAGTAATGAAAGACAAAGATGATCATTATATTATGGTAAAGGGAACTTCTCAGTAAGAAGACATAACAATTCTAAGTATTTAATACATCCAACATAGGTGTGCCCAGGTTCATAAAGCAAATCCTACTTGATCTAAACAAAATGATAAACAACAGTACTGAAATAGCCAGGGACTTCAACATGCCACTGACAGAACAGGACAAATCTTCCAAACAGAAAATAAACAAAGAAAAATTTGACTTAAATAGAGCTCTAGAGCAAATGGACCTAACAGACATTTACAGTACTTTCTACCCCCAAACCACTGAATACACATTCTTCTCATCAGCTCATGGTACATTCTCTAAGATTGACCACATTGTAGGCCAAAACACATGTCTCAACAAATTTAAAAAAAATAGAAATTATACTATGCATCTTCTTAGACCACAGTACAATAAAACTAGAAATCAAATCCAACAGAAACTCTCATCCCTACACAAAGTCATGAAAACTAAACAACCTACTGCTGAATTATTATTGGGTCAAGGAATAAATTAAGAGGGAAATCAATAGTTTATTTGAACTAAATGATAAAGGGAACACAAGTTATCAAAATATGTGGGACACAGCTAAGGCAGTCGTGAGAGGAAAATTCATAGCCTTAAATGCCTGAATCCAAAATATAGAAAGAACACAAATCTACAATCTAATGTATCAACTCAAAGAACTGGAAAAAGAAGAGCAAACCAAT
Source organism: Cheirogaleus medius (assembly GCA_008086735.1). Taxonomy (NCBI): domain Eukaryota; kingdom Metazoa; phylum Chordata; class Mammalia; order Primates; family Cheirogaleidae; genus Cheirogaleus; species Cheirogaleus medius. The sequence goes on along the minus strand of VBSM01003200.1, from coordinate 4,288,147 downwards.
TCCAAACCCAGCAGAAGGAAAGAAATAGCTAAGATCAGAGTAGAACTAAATGAAATTGATAACAAAAGAACTATGTGAATGATTTATGAAACTAAAAGCTGGTTCTTTGAAAAGACAAACAAAATTGACATGCCTCTTCCTAGATTAACCAGAAACAGAAAAGAAAGGGCTCTAATAAACTCAATCAGGAATAAGAAAGGAGAAGTTACAACTGATACCATAAAAATACAAAATATAATCTCTGAATACTATAAAAATCTCTATGCACATAAACTTGAAAACATGGAGTAAATGGACAAATTCATAGAAATATAGCCTCCCTAGGCTCAATCAGAAAGAATTAGAACCCCTGAACAGACCGATATCAAATACTGACATGAAGCACCAATAAAAAACCTCCCTTAAAATAAAAGGTCCTGGGCCAGATGGTTTTACACCTGAATTCTACCAGACCTACAAGGAAGAACTGGTGCCTATCCTGGAGAAATTATTCCACAATATTGAGAAGAAAAGAATCCTCTCCAACATGTTTTACAAAGCCAAAGTCATCCTGATGCCAAAAACCAGGAAAAGACTCAACAAAAAAAGAAAACCACAGGCCAATATCTCTTATGAATATAGATGAAGAAATTCTCAACAAAATCCTAGCAAATCTAATTCAGCTGCTCATCAAAAAAATAATCCATCACAACCAAGTGGGCTTCAACCCAGAGATGCAGGGACAGTTCAACACACACAAATCTATAAATATAATTCACCACATAAACATAAGTAAAAACAAAGACCATATGATCATCCACATAGACACAAGAAAAAATGCATTTGACAAAATTCAGCATGATAAGAATGCTTTATGATAAGAATGCTTAACAAAATAGGCATAGAAAAAATTTACTCAAAATGATAAAATCCACATCTGACAAACCCACAGCCAACATCATATTGAATGGGGAAAAATTGAAATTATTTCTGCTTAGAAGTGAAACCAGACAAGGTTGTCCTCTATCACCACTTCTATTTAACATAGTTCTGGAAGTCCTAGTCAGAGAAATCAGACAAAAGAAGGAAATCAAAGGTATTCAAATAGGGGCAGAAGAGGTCAAACTATCACTCTTTGCTGATGATATGATCTTATATCTAGAAAACCCCAAAAATTCTGCCAAGAGACTACTGGAATTGATAAATAAGTTCAGCAATGTCTCAGGTTACAAAATCAATGTATGCAAATCAGTAGCATTCATATACACCAACAGCAGTTAAACTGAGAACCAAATCAAAGATTCAATGCCTTTCACAATAGCAACAAAGAAAATAAAATACCTAGGAATATATTTAACTAAGGAGATGAAAGATCTCTAAAGGGAGAACTATGAAACACTAAGGAAGGAAATAGTAGAGGATGTAAACAGATGGAAAACCACACCATGCTCATGGATTGGCAGAGTCAACATTGTTAAAATGTCTATACTAGCCAAAGTGATCTACAGATTCAATGCAAACCCTATTAAAATCCCAACATCATTTTTTGTAGATCTAGAAAAAATAATTCTATGCTTCATATGGAACCAGAGAAGACCCCATATAGCTAAAGCAAACTTAAGCAAAAAAACCCCGAACAAACAAAAACAAATTGGGAAGCATCAGTTTACCAAAATTCAAACAATACTACAAGGTTATAGTAACCAAAACAGCATGGCACTGGCACAATGGAATAGGCCTGAGAACCTAGATACAAAACTATCCTCATATAGTCATCTGATCCTTGACAAAACAGTCCAAAACATACACTTGGGAAAATAGTCCCTATTCAATAAATGGTGCTGGGAAAATTGAATAGCCACATGTAGAAGACTGAAACAGGACTTGTACCTCTCACCTCTCACAAAAATCAACTCATGATGGATAAGAGACTTAAACCTAAGGCATAAAACCATAAGAATTCTAGAAGAAAACATTGGAAAAACTCTTATAGACATCAGCCTACACAAAGAATTTATGAAGAAAACCCCAAAGCAATCAGATCATCAACAAAAATAAAGGAAACCTGATCAAATTAAAAAGCTTCCGCACAGCCAAAGAAACCACCACTAGAGCAAATAGACAACCTACAGGATGGGAGAAAATGTTTGCATGTTATACATCTGATAAAGGGCTGATAATTATTATCTATATAGAACTCAGGAAAAACAGCAAGAAAAAATCCAACAACCCCATTAAAAAGTGGGCAAAGGACATGAACATAAACTTTTCAAAAGAAGATAGACTAATGGCCAAGAAACATATGAAAAAATGTTCAACATCTCTAATCATCAGGGAAATGCAAATTGAAACCACGTTATCACTTAACTCCAGTCAAATTGGCTTTTATCAAAAAGTCCCAAAACAACAAATGTTGGTAGGAATGCAGAGAGATAGGAACACTCATACACTGCTGGTAAGACTGTAAACTAATACAACCTCTATGGAAAGTAATACGGAGATACCTCAAAGAACTAAAAGTAAAACTACCATTTGATCCAGCAACCCACTACTGGGCATCTACCCAAAGGAAAAAAAGACATCTACAAAAAAAGACATCTGCACTAGAATGTTTATAGCAGCACAATTCACAATTGCAAAGATATGGAAACAACCCAAGTGCCCTTCAATCCATGAGTGGATTTATAAAATGTGGTATATGTATACCATGGAGTTCTACTCAGCCACAAAAGCAATGGTGAACCAGCATCTCTTGTATTATCCTGGATGGAGCTGGAGCCCATTCTGCTAAGTGAAGTATCACAAGAATGGAAAAACAAGCACCACATATACTCACCATTAAATTGGTACTAATTGATCAACATTTATGTGCACATATGGTAGTAACATTCATTGGGTGTCGGGCAGGAGGGACGGGGGAGGAGGGATGGATATATTCCATCTAATGGGTGCGATACACATTATCTGGGCATGGGCACGCTTGTATCTCCAACTCAGGCTGTGCAAAGTCAATAAACGTAACCTAAATGTTTGTACCCCAATAATATTTTGAAATTAAAGTTAAATAAATTACATGCACACAGTTAAAAATAAGCCTCCAACTCTAAAGAAAGGAACAAAATAAAACAAAACGTAAAAGCAAAAAAAAAAAAAAAAAAAAAAAAGCCCAAAGAAGATAGCTGAGGCCTTTTTGGAGAAGACGTAGAATATTTGGTGAGGAGTTAATTTTATCCAAGGCCCACTGGGAATTCCAAATTCATCTAGGAGGAGGCGAGGCTTCTGACTCTAACAAGTAGGCAGGTACTTTAGGTTCTTTTTCCCACTTGTGGCCTTTATGGTAATCACATGGTTGGGGCTTCTTGAGAGATATATATATATTTCATAATATCTTATGTATATATACATATATCTCTTGATATATAATTCTATCTATGTATCTCTCTATCTAAGTAGAGCTGTCATGACTGTGGGGAAAAAATGCAATCCCAATTTAAGACCTGGGGCGTCTATGAAGTTTGAACTTCACCTGGCCTCTGTGCAAAGAACGGATTCAAGGAAGAGAGATGGGTAGTGATCTATCAGAAGGTTATGCTAGACATACAGAGATAGTGAAAGCCTGAACTAATGTCAGTATTTGCAAATAAATAAATAAATAAATAAAAAGAAGAAGATCTAATATTAAAGACCTTGCTGAGGAAATATATGACTTGGCATCATTATTAAATTTAACGATCTTATGGGGAAAAATACAACCATCTCAAACATAGATATGGTGCTACCATGTTTTACTTAAACAGTTATCATTACCTTAGACACAGTCAAAATTCATTTACATTTCCTGCAAAAGCCTTCATCCCATCCCTATCTTTTTGGCCTTGTCTCCATTCCCTCTCTGTTCTGAATATAGCAGGATATTTTATGATTTCTGGAACTTGCCAAGCTGTCTCTGACTCTGCTTTTAGTTTTTCCACTTAGAATTCATTTTCCTCCTTGCGTGCCCAGCAAACTCCTCCTGTGCTTGAAGGCCCACCTCCAACGTGCCCTTCTATTCATAGTCAGATTTACTGCATCTTTATCTGTCTCACATTGTATCCGTGCCTTCTCTGTCAAGTTTCCTGTTGCTTTGCAGTTATTAAAGTTCAGCGTCTCTTTCCCCAGCCAGACTGTGAGAAGCTCAGAGACCTTCATGACTAGCACAAAGTAGGCACTCAATTATTGTTCAATTACACTGAAATACGACTAAAAAATAACTGAGAATTGAAACCTGCAGATAGAAAGAAGATCAAAGTCCATGATGAATCCAGTTGCTGATTCTTTCATTGCCCTTCACTGGAATAACCCTCTCTGAGGGTTCTGTCCTTAATCTCCCTCTGTGTTTTATTCTTAAGTGCTACACAAGATAACCCAGGGACACAGGCTTGTCTGAGTTCAAAGCCCACGTTTGTAACCACCAAACTCCACCACCATATCGCTAGCTGCCACTTTATTTGAACTTGGTTGGAACTGACCTGTTCTGAGTCTGCTTCCCAACCTATCAGCTGTGCACATGGAGGGGTGAATGCTTGTGATTAAAATGAGGTTGCATTGTGGTTCGGTAGCCACTGCTCATTTGTCTTCTACTTTCTCCCCTGAGATCTTGCAATACAAAAGTCATTTTGCTTAACTTGACGGTAGCCCTCAGTCATAAAAATGACATTGCACGTCCAAAGCACTGTCCCACTTAGATGGGGCACTGGGCTGGGCTTGTAACATTGAGAAGAGGAAAAATCCACAAAATAAATCAACTTAAGATTATAGTTCATTTAGGAGACATTTTTACAGAGAGGGATTTATGGAAAAGTTTTACAGAGTTAGGAAGGAGCAATTAGGAGTTTTTTTGGGTGGGACAGGCATAAGTTAATGAACTAAAATGCCTCATCTATTAATACTTAGCACCCTGAATTTGGTGATGGGGTAGAGGTCTTTGCTTTAACTATTTTTTTATTGTTGTTCTCATGTCAGATATAGCTAAAAAGAAATTCGAGCCTCTTGATGCAAAGCTGAGAGTAGGTTCACAATTCAGCAGCTTCTTTGAGCAGGATCCAGGTACTAAGCTCTAGCCTAAGTAAGTGCTAGTGAGAGGGGGGCTCCAAACATGAATAAAATATGAGTTCTGCATTGGCTAAACTTACAGCCTGTGGGGGGAGCAGTTCTTCCCCTGAATCCTGAATCTTAAACAACAAATAATCATGAGTGCATGCATGCAGCTCTAATGAAACCAATATTTATTCTGTAACTTCGGTCCTTACCATATGCTAAAACTTTAAAGAGGAAGACACATTGCAGGGTGTGGCTAGAGGAATTAGAAACAGGACTTAATATTTGTAAGGACTCTCACCAGAGAAAAAGTGAATGTTAACTTGGAATATCACGGAATTTTCCATTCTTTTTTTTTGATTTGTTTTATTTTGTTTTTTGAGCAAGATTTTCTTACTAGCATTCCATAGAGTTAGACTTATGGAGCAGGTAAAAGGAAGACTGTGAATTTGGGGATGGCAGTTTTATATATCCAATGCTCCAAAAGAGCTTTTATTCACTTGCTTTATGCTTACGGATATGGACAACCATCAGTTTTCAATTAGTCAACTTGCAAACCTCTGCCAAATGGGCCAGAGTTCACCACGCACTCTGACGTAGCGGTACCAGGCAGGCCAGATTCTGTCCACCATGGGCAAAGGTGCCTAGCGTCTCAGGAACCAGAGCAGAAAATAGCACTGTGTATTCTGGGAAAGGCTGCAGCCTGCTTTGCATTCAGAAAGTGAAGCTTTGCACTTGGGGGAAAAAAGATGCAAAGGAAACAAAACAGAATGAAATGGAAGCAAAATGTTGGCAAAACTCAAATTGCATTGGATTTATACTTATTGGATTTTTGAAGTAAACTGACAAGAAAAATTACCTTCATTGCAAATCACTGAAGGGCTTTTCTATAGAATAAACACACTCACGGAGAAGAGCTAATTCAAAAGGAAGCTTCAATATGTTAATATAATAATTAAGCAGCAAGGCAAAACAGGTAGCCCATTCCAAGGAACACAGCCTGCCTCAGGTGGTGTGTAAGGTACAAGGCTGAAGGCTAAGTGACTTTAACCACCTGAGATTGTCTATAATCATCTTCAAATACGATATGAGGTGAGTAGTGCCTTCACTGAAAGGTATTTACTCACGCAAGTAAGGGGAAGAACCAAATTCTCTGCATGTTGTGGGCAGTCTTCAGGAATTGAATTATTGGAATCAGCCTGAACACTTGGAAACTTAAATGCTTCTAATTGGAGTCTACGTTTTCCCATGATCTTGGTGGTCTTTTTCCTTCTCTGAGTGTCTCATTGTCTCATCCTTTTATTTGAAACTTCCTCTGGCCAAATTATTTTTGTTTGGAAAATTTGTGCACTCCATTTGGTTTATTAGTTATGTATATGTATTTCAAGTGGTTTTGCTAAAGTAGCTAATCAGCCTGGGACCTGGGTAGCTTCATTTACCATGAAGCAGATTAGAACAACATTTCTCAAACTTTACTGTGCCCCACAGTCGTCTGGGAGCTTGTTAATACGCAGACTCTGATTCAGTAGGTCTGGGATGGAGCCTGAGATCTTGCATTTCTGAAAAGCTCCCAGGAGATTACAATATAAACAGCAAAGTCTATTAGGTCTTTTAAATATCAGGGAGCCATGTGATGATAGGAAAATAAAGGCTACAAGATAGGAACAGAGAGGAGGTGAAAAGACCAATGTTTTTAAGCAGTTGACTTTATTTTCTGGTTGTTGATAATGAGTTTGATAAGGAAGAAATGACAGAACATGAGCCATGAACTTGCTGGTGATGTATAGATAAGCAGATTAGTCTTAGGTCTGGGTGATATGGTTGAAGATAAAAGAATTGTTCTGATTTAAATGTTATAGGAAAATCTCAGGCCAGTGGCATATTATTGCTCTGGGACTTTGTTGGTAGTTAGGGTTTAGTCCAGGTAAGTGTTGACTAGAAATAGATTGAGAGAAGATGAAGATTGTGGTTTTACGTAAATGGGCAGGATGTTTTTTGTGCATGGTTAGTGTCTATAGACACTTGGCGCTTTCCTCCTGTGTTTTAGCATTCTATTATACCCATGGATTTCTTTGAACTCTAGAAGTGATGTGAACATGAGTTCTATAAATCTGTAGTAAATGAAACTGGTGAGAAAAATAAGACAAATGCTATTTTCCTGAACTCCCTGTAAATGGAAACAAATGATGTTTTCGTTTGTCTGTTTATTTTGTCTTGTTTTTGTTTTTCCAAGTGAGAAATGTCTGGGTGGGGAAGTTCTCATAAGTATCCTGAGTGTTCAATGTGAAACATACTGAATCTGCAGCTTCTCATCTGCTGCAACACTTAGTTCTGAACATTTATTTAGCACTGATGATGATCTGGTCAACATGAAGTCCAAGGAGAAGTGATTCTTTCCTGAGATGCTTTTAAAATTTTATTGGCTTCTATTTTCAGGTTGACTCCAACCTCAACTGTATTTCCTTAAAGCAGGAACAACTACCTGAGAAACTGAGAAGTACAGTCTCCGATACTTCTTAATTGCCTCTCAGAAATATTTCTTGGGGCTGGTATCTGCTCTTCATCCTCTTTGCATCTGCTTGTGCTTATTGTTCCTCATGTGGGTTTTTGTCTTGCAAGTTGCATTGAGCTCCAGGAAGTGTTGTTCCCACTGTAGTCCATGAGAATGGCACTCGCATGGAGTTGTGCAGTGCACAACCTGTACAGCCTTACACAAGGGTGCTCTCCCTAACAGTAACCTGTATCCCTCTAGGAGTGACCCTTGCACAACTTCCCCAAAGTTGTTATTACAAAGCTGACAATATCAGTGCTTAATTAGCTCTCTGTTTCCCCCAGGCCAAATGCCTTAACATGGCAGGCCATTCCAGCTCAAACTACCTGTGCAAGTTCATCTTCTGTCACCCTATCCAAGTCTAGGGTACTGCTTTTCTCACCTGGCTGGCACTTACTCATACATATCTCCCTTTGCACATCATTTCTCCTGCTTGGAACTTTATTCAAATGTCTCTTCCTCTATGAGCCTTCTCTAATGATACTAGACAAAATTAATTGCCCATTTTGGTCCTTCCATACTTTATCGAATCATCTATCTCTATCTACTTATATCTCTATATGTCTATATCTGTATCTGATTACATTGTATTGTAATTATATTTGTGGTTATTACCACTTTAAAAGAGTTCTATCTTCAATTTCTTGTTTTTAATAGCCCAGAAGACAATTTGGCTTTGACATTTGACTCCCCGAGGTTGACTGTGCTATTCAGGCCAGTTAGGATGGGGTCCCTTTCCTTACTCAATGCTTCTGCGAATAACATCCCCTTGTACTTCACGCTGGGCTGCTGAGGGCAGCTTTCTCAGAGAAAGGACAAAGAACAGGATATAGGATGGCTGTTATCCATTATCTCAGCCTCCTCCCAAATCTCTCAAGTCCTTGAGTGTCATGTGACTTGCTACATGCTAGATAATCACTATTATTGATTATTTTGATGATAATAATAAGGTTAACATTTACTGAAGATAAGTTCTTAATGCCAAGTATTAAGTATTTTCATACATGATCTTCTTTAATCCTCATCCAGCCCCAGAAGCAGATGTACCACGAAGCAGATGAAGTTTAAGTTTCAGGGCTATTCACTTACCAGGGCTCCTTCCAATGCCCTGTTTTTAAATTTCTCATTAAAAAATATATAATTCTCTTTTCATTCTAAATGAGCATTCTCTTTCATACCTAATATTATATTAATCATTTTGTAAATACCTGTATTTTTTTCCTCAAAAAATTGTATAAGCCACAGGCCCCACAAAACTAGATCTGTCTTGCCTGGCCCTATAAGATAGCTGCTGTAAAACATCCCTATAATACCAAAAATGTGTCCAGAAAATTTAATCATAGAAAATGCAGGATTGCACTGTTGCAAAGTTAATGGAAATGATGCTTCTTAGTCGGTTTGTTCTGTCACAAAAACCATAAAACTTAAGATACTGAGATGTATATTACGAACAAGTAACAATATACTGACCTGAGAGAGTCCCAGATGACCACAAGTGATTCTTATGCAACCCTATCCTGTCTGGCCCCCCTGCATTTGAGAATGGGGACTGGGGGAAAACTGACAGTTAATCACCAGCAGTGTGAGCAGATGTGAATGTTCATTTTACTACAGTTTTACTTAGTATGTGTGCTTATTTCATATATGAAAACCAAGGATCAGAGAGAAATTAACTAACTTGTCAAAAATGACATAGCTAGTGATTGAGATGGATTCCAAATTGAAGTCTATCTCTATATGTTTGCTGATTGATTTTAATATCTAACACACAAGTGAATAGAGAACATAATTATTGACTTCCTTCTGATCCCCTTTACTGCTTCCTACTGGAATCTCCGTATCCCAAGTTCCTCATGGCCTCAGGGAGGGGAGGAGTGAGGTCTATTGACCATCAGATGAAAAGGTTGAGACCTGTCCTATCTCTTTTCTTACTCCCATAATCCTGTTTCAGACTGCTATTCACACTTTAGAATTGGGCTTGCTCATTTATTTAATTATTGTAAGTTGAATTTCCAAAACTTCTTGCAAAATTAGACTTTGAGGTATACACACCTATCTGGTCTTGAGCCTTTCCCACTCTGACTCTTGTCACAATTCTTTTGCTTCCCATTGTATCTTTTGGCAATAGTCAGCTCCTTTGGCACTCTCTTTTTCCCTCTTCACTTTGCACACTGACTTTGCGTTGCAGACTCTCTCCACATTGAGCTTCTTTGACCTGGGTTCTGAAAACTGGCCCCAGAACCTCTTCATACCCAAACACCCTCTCTCTAGATTTCTCATGGGCGACCCTGTCCAGGCAGGAGCTGGCAGAATTTCTTTGACATAACCTGTGAGACAAATTAGGCACATGTCATAATATAGTAGGATTTTACCAGGGAATAAGGCATCCCTTTTACGAGTGGTATCTCTTTCCTGATCCATAAATTAAGAAAGAGCTACCAATGAAGGAAAATATTTCTAGTTAACATTGTCTTGGAAAACTAATATGTATATTAGCACAGAGGCATTTTTTCAGATAAACATTAATTGATCTGAATTTTGAAAAGTTTAATCTTTTGATGGAAATCTTCCTCAAATATGTTCCCTCTCTTCTGTCTTCTTTGATGGGGTATACTGAAGAAAGTCTTCTAACAGTTTCTTAATGACTCAGGATCACTGCAGTGAACATTAGTTATCTTTGGTACAAACATAGGAATGTGCTCATTATAGGGCCTCTCTATATTAATGTAGAATAAAATATTTGTTATTCATATTTATTGTAGTAATGCTCACACTTAGTGGAGTGATTCAAGTCTCTATATTAAATTACCCCAGGATGCTATGCAATTAGTTGTTATCACTGTCCTTTCTCATTTCTCAGTCTTTTCCTTCACTGTAAAGCTGTCAGCTATTGCTTCTTGCTTCAGTTATTGATCTTCCTTTTAAAACAGAAGTTCTTAACAGCAGTGATTTTGTCCCCAAGGGAACACTTTGCAATTGTGACATTTTTAATTGTCATGATTTGAGGTGGAAGAGACGTTACTGGCATCTAGTGGGTAGAGGTCAGGGATGCTGCTAAACCTCTTACAATGCACAAGACAGACTTCCACAACAAAGAATTATTTGGGTCAAAATGACAATACTGCCAAGATTGAAAAACACTATTCTAGGATTGTGGAAAAGTAAATAAACTCTAAGGGAAGACCTAGGAGCTTTGTTTAATGCTGTTAAAAAAAAAGTGTATACTGGTCCATGGTCATTGATAAGATCAGGTGCCTGTTTCATTTACTTTTTTTTTTTTCAGCATATTATGGGGGTACAAATGTTAAGATTACGTATATTGCCCTTACCCACCCCCCGCCTTCGAATCAGAGCTTCAAGCGTGACCATCCCCCAGACGGTGCACATCTCATTCATTAAGTATGTATATACCCGTCCCCTCCTCCCCCCTCCCACCTGCCCAACACCCAATAAATGTTATTCCTATATGTCCACTTAGGTGCTGACCATATTTACTTCTTAAGAATAAAAATGAACTACTGGATTGAGGTCCTTTGACATCCAGCTAAGTGAGATATTACTATTTGCCTTTAAGTTAATGCATTCAACACCTGTATGCATGTACAACTTTTCTTTAAAGAATATTAGTTTGCGTTTTTTTCTCTTCTGTAGTTACTTGGCTCATATATTGTTGCTACATTAAAAAATATGTCGTTCTGGTATAAACAGTGTAGCATGCAGTATTTTAAGGGATTTTCAAATTTCTATTCAAAACCACTTTTAATGCTGACAGCAACCTAATTGTTTAAGTCCTAAGACATTTTTCTCCTGTGATTGGATAGTATTAGGAAAATTGGTGGCCAACTGAGCAATTCTTACTTTTTTTTGACCGCATTCTTTGGGGAAACATGATTTTGACCCACAAAAGTATATAATGTCTATAGTGATGTGGCTATTTTTAAGGGAGATTCTATTGAAAGTTAATTGATTGTAATCTCATTATTCTTCACCCCTTCTGCTAGGTCTGGCCTCTTGGTAGACTGTTGTTCTTGTTCTTTGGCTCCTTGCTTGGAAAATTCACAAGCAGGGTGGGTGAGACCGAGTGACCACAGACAGGATGTAATTCCACATAAACAGCTTTTGTTGTACAAAAGAAAGGAGTTTTACAAAGAGTACGTTCCAGAGAGGAATGGGTCAGTCTCAGTGAGTGGAGAAAGACATTGAGGACTCTCAGGTGGTTTCCTCTTATTGGCCTGGTCCGGGGGAGGGTTTACGGGAGGTGTGAGATGTTACTGGATGATTGATATACATGATTGACAGGTGTTCTTATAACGAAGCTGCAGCTCCACAGGTGTATATGCCTCAAACCTCAAGTTCCTGCTCTTTGCGGTTGTTAGCTGCCTTTTCCTGCAGTCCCTCCTCCCACCCCTTTCTCCTCCACCCCTAGGAACCGCCTTCCTGGCCTGTATCTGCCACCTGCAGATTTGACCCTGCCTAATACTTCTCATAGGTTTTCCAATAGTTAAAGAGAATCTTGCTGCCTAAGGTTTTGGTCTGCCTGAATTCTTTGTAGACTTTGTAGTGCACAAGAACTGACCTTCTTACCTAATGGTGCTCAACATAGAAAATCATTTATTTGAGTTATAGAAAAGGACAAATCATAATTTCTAAACTCTGATCTAAACTCAATGAAAGTTCATTCTGCTTTACTAGATTGGGAAGAACATTTATTTTATGTAAAAGATTTTACATAGAGATGTAAATCATTTTTCTATAATAAATAGCTTTCATCTTACTATATATATTGATATATAGCAATGCATAATATAGGGAAATACTTTTTTAAAATGTATTTTTGGCTAATTTGACTTAATTCCTATGCATTTTTAACAATTATGTACATTTATTTAGTGCATAAAAAGCGTAACAATTAATATTGAAGTGTAAATGAGTATGCATGTTCTACCACTGTTTTATTCAAATATGATGTGTCAAAATCAATTTGATATGAAATGCAGAGTGATAGATGAGAGGGATAGATATAAGGTATGTAAACATGGAATTCTGTCAATCTCTTAGTAGAATTTCAAAAGAAAAAAGTATATGACTTTTAATTATAGGAGTCTCTTTCTGATATTGATGCAAATGCAGTTGATCAGCTACTATTAATGGGGGTAATACACACTTTCAGAGAGGAAATTTGACCCATAAAACTGTGACTTTTGTGTATATATTCATATCATTTTTCTTGTTTGTATGAAAATTAAACAAATTTTGAAAGTAAAAATGATTCAATCAAACATCAAATAACTGTTTAGTATTCTTGCTAGTTTTTTAAAATTTAATGTTTCACAATCATGTTTTCTAGTTTTTATTTTCCTTTGGAAAGGTGTTATTTAATTTCATGTGCTGTTAAGATTTTTCAAGGCTGCTTCAGAGTTTTTACATATTGTTTGCTGTCACTTTTAAAATGAAAATTTTCATGTGTCTATTGTTGTGACATAATTTTAAAAGAAGAAAAAAATTATTTTTATGTTTTTCGAGGTCTCAAAAATCATGTTGTTGAATATAATAATTTCACTGTTGAGTCTCCTAAGAACTGAACAAAAGTAGGTAAAAGGTAGAAGATTTTTCAATATGGTCTCTCTTCTGCTTAACATATAAGTTGCAATTACATATTAATAAAATATTTTTAACTTAGAAACTACAAAGGTTTTACCTGAAAAAAAAACTGTCATTTTTGTCTACTGAATGAATTTCTAAAGGTGAACTTTTAGGGAAAGATTAGAGAAGGAAGGAAATAATTGATGACTCTTTTACTCATTTTTTCAGAAGAAATACATAGATATCGTCTCACAAAAAAGCTTTTTCTCAGAAAACTGCACTTATTATAGCTGAAAAAATTATTGTCATATGAAAGCATTAATATATGTAAAGTTTTTCTGTAGTCAGAAGAACAAATCTATTTTGAATAATTTTTCTTAACATTCCTCCCATCTTTATATAAATTTTTAAAAAGTTATAAACAAAGCAATCTTTCCTGGAACAGAACTAGTTAAACAAGCTTATTCTGTGAATTAGATTTCTTTCTAAAGTGTCAAAATGCAAAGTGCTGATATTTTAATGTAATTGTCAACCCCTTTGGTAATCATTTGGCTTTTATATTCCCTTTTCCTGAAAAGTGTCTTTTTAACCGCAATTTTTACCAGTTTTTACACAGAAACAAGCAGTCGTTTTCACTAACTCTTCACTGTCACCAAGAAAGATATACCCAGGTTGAACATTGCTAGAAAGTATTGGTATTAAATGAAAATATTGTGTTTTCTAGGACTGAGTCCCTTCCTGTATTCATTCATGTGATTTAGAACTTTCTCCTTTTCTTGTTACACTTGGATTTCATATCACATAGATAAGGTAAAGAGCCAATCTCTATAAATTGTTCCTCTCAGTACTCTGAGGCTCAGATTCTCCGTGATAAGTTCTGAGCATGTGTTTTCATGCAGGGCTTATCAAAAGTTTAAGATTCAGCCTAACGAGTACGAATTTAGATGCCCTTATTCACTATAGCTGCAAACTTCACTGTGCAAAGTGAGTGCATTGCACATCTAGAAAAATCTGCTCTGAGCTTCCCTAAGACGATGCTGAAATGCTGCATTACGAATTCCGAAATGAATTAATGAAGAGCAACACTGGAGATGAAATGTATATGTGTGTGTATCACAGCTAACATGGCAACTGGAATACAAAGCCTTTTTTTCTCACATTTTGCCAGCCATAGCATAAGCTTCCCACAGAGGACAGGGATTAACAGCCTGTCTCCTTTGGGTTGGGGGGAGTTTGAGTCGAATAAAATGTAGAATCTGCAAATGGAGCTCTGAAATGATGTAGTTAACGTTACATATGTAGTCTATTATGGTAACTGGGAACATGTGTGTCATAATGTTGGGCAAACCGATTCTGAAAGTGGGAGAGAATAGAACAAAAACGGACCCCCAAATTTTGCTCAAGTTGCGTGATCCAAATAAGACGCAGTGCTAGGGAAGATTTGATAGAGTACCATTTTCCTCCTGTCCACCAAGCTCATCTGACCCTTTTCTACCCCCCCACACTTTCCTCTATTTTTTAGATATGTTTTTTATTTTTCAATTTGAATGACTAATTTCCCCTATCATGCTAGAACAGCAGTATGTCTTTTAGTACTAGGCTTTTCTGAACCCACGGCTATCTTTAAATATCATGAACTTGAAATATTTCCCAAGAAAAATATAAAGGAAATGCTCCAACACAAAGACATGAAAGAACACAGGAGACTGGCAGACAGCAAGGCTGTTAGACCTGAGGAGACATTGACCATGCGTTTGGCACTTTGATATCACTGGTTAAAACCTCTGATGCTGTTTGTGCTCAGGGGTCCCTAGGCCCAACTGGAATGAGGAAGGGATTATAATAAGGGAAAGGAAAGGAGCACTACTGTGGAAATGATAGCTCAACCTCAATCTAAGGAATAAATAAATGTGGAGCAGGAAATAAGTGATGGGAAATTAGAGCACAGAAAGGAATTAGACTGAGTGTCAAAAGAAAGAAGGAAGCAAATGTTTTAAAATGTCAGGTGGGGAAAACATGGCAGATTGTACACATTCTGGGTACAGATGCACGGATGTAATGAACTAAATTTGGAACTTGTCCAAATTCATTGACTCTTTTGGGGTCGCGTATTACTTTTCCTTTTCCTCTGATTGATTTGATGACTTTTATTTGTTTAGCCTCTTATTGTTTTCAATTTATTATTCAGCCTAGGATGTGAACATGTCTTGCTACAATGAGCTTTTAAAAATGTGTCATTTAGCTGCTTATTTGGTGCTATTGTAAACTGCTGTGTTTGAACCTCAGTTTGTGGGCATTCCATCCCTGTTCATATCCTAGGTATTCCAGAACACCAGCTCATTGGCAGAGATGTTTTCCAATTGAGAGGGGGGTGAAGTGGGGGAATACAATGGGCAGTCAGTAGATGGATGAAAAATTAGGTGGAAGGTGAGCACATGGTACTCTTGGATTGTTCACCCTATCAAATTTGCTTCAAAAAGGTGGAAAAGAATAGATAAATCACCATTCCTCCTCCTCTCCTCCTTACCCTGCTACCCCAATAGCTCTAACAGACATGGAAATCTACAGGATAAATGCCAGGTAATACTTGCCAAGGGAAAAAAATAGAATTTCTAACTTTAAATCCAACTGGTTACTACGCCTTGCCAATCGTTTCTCCGAAATATCTTTACAGCATTCTTTATCTCTGTCATTCTTGTAGCTAAGTGCAGGCCTCATTAACTTCCTGCTTGCCATTTCCACAGCCTCTTTCTGCTATGACATTCCTTGTTCTTCCCTTCTTTAGCCTCTCCTCATTTTAATTCATTTTATGGACATTTGCCTGGTTAATATGCCCATGAAACCTCTCCTATGATATACAGTGTCATACCTCTTCTTAAAAGTTTCCAAAAATCTGCCATGTAAACCAAATATCCTTAACTGGATACCCTCAATGCCCTTCTGTGATTTGGCTTTACTTTATTTGCAAACTTATCTCCTAATGCTTACTTTTAGGCTCCGTTACTCGAGCCAAATGGGCCCACTATCGTCCAAACTCGATTCATAGAGTCCACTGTGCTGCCTTTACTCTTACTGCTCCTGGGCCTACCAAGCCTGCCTTCCCCACTGTAACACATGCTGTGGGCCCATGCTGTTCCAAGACCCAAGACAGTATATTCCATGAAGTCTTCCCCAATTCTTCCACGTAAGTAAGCAGTCCTGAAATTTTTATATTTGTACATATTTTGTGGCACCCCAATTTCTATCTTATAGTATAGTTCTTATATACAGCTATATCGAAGTCAGTATTTTTATCAGCATCTATATTTGATGTGTCTCTGTTATTCAATGCCTGATCCTTAAGTGCATGGTCTGGCTAAGATTTACCTGTATATTCCTACAGCTTCTAGCACATCACTCAACTCAGAAAACCCTCAAATATCTGTTGAGTGAGTTAATAAATATGCTTACGAGTTTAACACTTGTATATCTTAAATGCACTCATAGCAATTTTCCAGATGATTCTGGTTGCTTATTCTTCCTTTGCAAACACTGTCATTTACCCATAGCTTTTGGTACTCTATACCTCCATCTCAGAAGGCTGTATCTGGTCAGTCACTTAGAAGTTCTATATTTTAATTGTTCCCAAGATTAATTCTGCTCAGCTGTATATTAATAATTCTATAAGAAAGTTTAATTTTTCATAGAAAATAAGAGACTGAGAAGAGTTAAGAAAATTTCATAATTCTGTTTAGTAATCTAGGATTGTGGATTCTCATATAAAATTATGTCTTCAATTGCTAGAGGTAAAATTAATTTGTTATTCCTGGTTGTGTGTAATAAGAGAAACAACCGATCATTTTGATATCATGTAGATAAAAGAAAATTGAAAAAGTAAAGAAAATATCCATACCATGTGATTATGCAAGATCTTGGTGCCTAGTAGGTGCTCAAAATATATTTGTAGACTAATGAATTTTGGCTTGAATTAGCTGACTGAAAACCATTCTTCCATGCTTACATGAACTGAGGCTTCTCTACTTATATGAATTGAGACTAAAAATTTCTTTAATAATTTTTGTAAATAGTAACTATTTTGTCCTGTTGAAAATATATTTGAGTTTATGTTTGCCAAAGTTGATGTTTGAAAAGTGTTTTATAAAATTAGGCAATAATGTGTTTCATGTAAATAGAGGACAAACAATTGATTTAGCCAATTTTGTGATGTATTAAACAGTTTAAAAAATATTTTCACATACATTTGTTGTTTATTTTTTTAAATAACTGCATAAGGTGAGTAAACTTGGTTTATTTCATACATGAGAAAACTAAATTACAAATAAATTAGGTCGTGAATACTCAGATCCAGCTAGGTACAGAGACATAACTTTGGATTCTGGGCCAGTGTCTTTCAAAACACCATTTACTTTATGGCACTACACTGTATATAGTTAATAAATATTTATTCATCAATGAATATTGTTCAAGGCTGAAAATAATGCTTTAGAACATGGGTATGTCCAGCTCAAAGTTTTACTGGATGAGTGAATATCAGATTAAATTTATGTTATGATTATATTGACTGTCATTCTCAAAATAAACGGTAGAATTGCCTAAGGGTTTATCTTCATCCAAATCTTATATTCTATACAACAATCCTTTGAATGATTCAGATATAATAAGTCCCTTTTTGATCCAATGATCTCTTTAGATTTTTTTACTTCTAATATTGAGAATATGCTACTGAGATGACAGGTAGGTAGCATTTTTATAGGTATATAATTGATAAATTCAAAAATATTCTAAGAAATAATTTTGAATTTGTTTTGGAATGTTGGATAACATTAGATTAATAAGTGATTTCTGGCGGGGTGTGTGGCATATGCCTGCAATGCTAGCACTCTGGGAAGCTGAGGCAGGAAGATCGCTTGAGCTCAGTTTGAAACCAGCCTGAGAAAGAGCAAGACCCCATCTCTACCAAAAATATAGAAAGAAATTAGCTGGACAACTGAAAATATATAGAAAAAATTAGCTGAGTATGGTGGCGCATGCCTGTAGTCCCAGCTACTCGGGAGGCTGAGGCAAAGGATTTCCTGAGCCCAGGAGTTTGAGGTTTCTATGAGCTATGATGACACCATTGCACTCTAGCCCAGGCAACAGAGCCAGACTCTGTCTCAAAAAAAAAAAAGTGATTTCTTATTTGCTGTCAATTATTTGATAATTTGTTTATGGTCATATCTAAATGTCCCCTTAATATTTTGTGTATGTTTAATTTTAAAATATAATAGCAGTGAAAATGCTCTCGGCTGTGCATTTCAGCATGATTATGACACCTCACAGGTGGTTAAATCTGCTTTAACTGCCTTTACCCCTGCATTCCACAGCTCCCCACCGTTTTGACCATGAGAACTTTTTAAATTGAGAGGTTTTATTGAATTTTAATTAAGGGCAATTCTAAGATGCTGCTGCTATGAATTTAGCAAACTGGAAGGACATTTAGGTTTTAACAAAATAAACAAAAAGATCTCTGGAAGGTAGCACAGAATACAGGTCACCAACCGAACATTTATTTACAAACACTGATTAAATTCCTACTATGCTTCAGGAGCTGGACTCTGAATGAATATCCAAGATGCGGTTGTCAGTTATTGTTATAATTCCATATTCTCTTAACACCAGGAAAAATAGTCTCACAGTACTTTAGATTCCAAATTTACAAAATGGAAATAACTAAGTAGGTGATTTTCAAGCATGTGGTGTTTTTTTTTATAGGTGTTATAACAATTTTCTATTAACAGGCATAAATAGCTACTTTGCTTATGTTTAGAAGTACATTGTATTCATTAAGGTTATGAAAATGCCTTAGCTCTATAGGTATTAGCATTTTCAAGTATGAAGCTCCCTTTCCAATATAGTATAATTTTCTTAATCCTAACATATTGATAGTTGTACTTTCATTATCTGTTTATTGAAATATTACATAGTGATGATAGGCTAGTATAATTTAGTAGTAATGAATTTATATTTTATACAACCTAACAGATTCTATGTATATTTCATATATTTGAAAAATATTTAATATTTTTTGGTATGAGCGATATCTCTTTTTCCCCTCCCCTCCCCTCCCCTCCCCTTCCCTTCCCTTCCCTTCCTCTCCCCTCCCCTTCTGATATACAGGGTATTGCTCTGTCACCAAGGCTGGAGCGCAGTGGCGCATTCATAGCTCACCGAAACTTCCAATGCCTGGGCTCAGGCCATCCTCCTGCCTCAGCCTACACCATGTGCCACCATGTCCAGCTAATTTTTTTTAAAAATATATTTTGTAGAGATGGAATCTTGCTATGTTGCCAGGCTAGTCTTGAACTGCTGGTCTTAAGTGATCCTCCTTCTTGGCCTCCCAAAGTGCTGGAATTACAGGCATGAGTCACCACACCTGGCCTATACCATTTCTTTAATCATGGTGTTCTGTTCCCAGTGATCTACTGAAATAATGGGCTTTTTAATTGAGGCAAATAGGCTGAGCATCACTGCTGTAGCAATTGTATTTCAGAATTGCCTCATCTTTTTAGTGGTTAAAGCACTTCTGATTGGATGCAGGTTGGCTTGGAGGTTACACTGGAATCAGACAAACCTGAGTTCTGGCCTTGGCTCAGCATTACTATCTGCATAGCAGAGACAGGTAATCTAGTTTCCCTGAGTCTCAGTTTTCTCATTTGTAAGTTGGGAATATTAATGACATAGACTTCAGAGGGTTGTTGTGAAGATTAAATTACATCATATATGTAAAATCATTTGCATGTTTCTTGGCACACACACTGTGTTTAGGGATGTTATTGTTATTATCATTATTATTATTCTTGTTTTAGACCTTTAATCAAGACCTAAATCCCACTATAAAATAATGTTATTCTACTATGGTAGGGGTTGGTGTATACACTAGTTATTCAATGAGATTGTGTGTCTGTAGAATACTAAAAACCTGAAAAAGTGAATAATTCAGTTAACAATATTGTTCATTGACCTTCATTAGTGTTTCGCTTATGCCATCTTCAAGGTTGTTCTGGATATAGCAAAACAAATTGGAACATTCACATAATACAGTAAATTAGAATTCATTCAACCTTTTAAAGCATGTGCCATATAATAATTTTTGGAAAAAATAATCAATAGTGCCTCTAAAATTAATCTAGCAGTGAAAGACTGAAGTCTCTTCTAAGAACATTGGAGAGTACGTATTTAAGAGATATTAAACAATCTATAGGATTATTTTTCTCTCACCAAATTGATACATTTCTCAACTGCTAGGCTACTGTTTAAATAGTTTTAAGGTGTGCATTTTTAAAATATATTAAGTTGGTCTAAAATTGTATCTGTGCCTCCTCCCATGCCTAGCTTGCTGATGGAGTTAGATATGCCAAATAGTATTCCAGTAGAAACAATTAGTTCTACAAATGACTGTGGAAGTGGCCTACTTCACTCTGGACCAATGTCCCTCATTTTACATTTGATAAAACTCAGTGTTTACAGTACCTTGAAACAACTTTAATGGCGTGATTGAAGGTAGGCTGGTGCTTCTGGGTCTATAGCATGCTTTGGCCATGCATACAAGAATAGAAAATCAGAGAGCTCCAATCTTACCTGATGTGGCTAGGCTTACATAAATCCATCAGGAGGACACAGGAAAGCATGTGGTCCAGCATTTAGGAAACATGTTGATTTGATGAATTAAGAATGGTGACCACACAATCCTCATTCACTACTGGTGGAAATGTGAAATAGGGCAGCCATTTTGGAAAATAGTCTAGTAGTTTATCAAAAGCGTAAACATGGAGTTTCCATATGACCCAGTAATTGTGTATAACTTCCTATGTGTATGCCCAAGAGAAATGAAAACATATGTCCACACAAAAACTATGACACAAATGTCCATAGCAGCAATATTCACAATAGCCCAAAAGTGTAAACAACACAAATGTTCATCAACTGATGAATGAATAAATAAAATGTTGTATACCCATACAGTAGAATACTATTTAGCAATAAAAGCAAATGAAATACTGATGTATACTACCATATGGATAAACCTTTATAATATTATCCCAAGTGACAGAAGCCAGTCACAAGAGATTATATATTGTATGGGTCCATTTATATGAAGTGCCCAGAATAGGCTAATTCATAGAGACCAAAAGTAAATTAGAGGTTACCTAGGGCTGAGGATGGGGTAGGGTTGGAGGAAATGGCTTCTAGTGGGTACACGGTTTCTTTTTAGGGTGATGAAAATGTTCTAAAACTGATCGTAGTGCTGGTTGCAAAGCTCTGTGAATATACTAAAAAATATTGAATTACAGACTTTAAACAAGTAAATTATACTATGTGTGAATTATATCTCAATAAAGCTGTTGCATAAAAAAAGTGAGTTTCCCATCTTGCATGTCTGCAGATACTACAATCAGTTTCATAAACCAGATTATCATGAGTATTTTTCAGGTTTCTAGTTCAAAGTAGTTGAAACGGGCATTTTTAAGAACAATGTTCACTGAAATGCATCAGAGCATAAGTGCACTCCCCGAAGAAACACTTTAACTCATGAGCTTCAATAATAACTGAATTTAATTCATTCCAGGTACATTCTCATTAAAGAAACTGCTGGCCAAAATGTTGAAATAAACATTTAGCTACTAAGCGAACAAATTAAACTCCTTTATGATTTAATTGCACCAGTGAATATTTCTTTTTGGAATGTGTTTCTGCTTTGATACATTTCAATACACATCATGAATTATGTTGAATGATGGCATTTCAGAAAGTGTGTGAGTATGTATATGCATATGTATTTTCAAACTGCGTTTAAAATGTTATTTAAAATATGTATGCGTGTGTACATATGAACATTCCAATTTCTATGTTTATGTGTATGTATACAATACAGAAAGACATATTCCCATAAGTCCCATGCAATGTAGTCATATTGTGGGATATATATTTGCCAACTAGTTGCAAGCATTAACAGAAATATTCTCTCTGCTTACTCTCCTCTCTCCTCTCTCTCTATATACATATGTGAATGTACAAATATTTGATAATGTTTATTTATCACATGATAGACCCACAGTATTTATAGGTGGATATTTTGATCATCCTGCATATTTTGAACCACTGGAGCTATTTCGAGGAATTTTTAGAGCTTTGAAAATATACAGCATTTCACTGCTAGATGCATGCAGATTCATGGCAGTGATTATAGAAAAGGAATGACTATAAAAAACAAAACAAAACAAAACAGAATTCGGCCCAAATCTTTTCATCCTCTTTCAAACTCTTTCAAATCTCAGTGCACTGCTTTCCAGTTAGTTGTTTCTTTTTCACTGAATTCCTTTACAGTGTTAATTTAAAAAATAAAACTTATTCCTCCTGTCCTATTGATAATCTAATGAGAAATGAACGTTTTCCCTTACAAAACAGAATTTATTTGAAAAGTCTCTGAATTTTTGATAACTTATTTTCCTTGTGGACTCACACACACACAAAATAGTACCTCTACATTTTTTTTCTTACCTAATTTTAGCTCTAGTCAACTTTGGTTGTATATTAAGAATATTAAAAATGATCTGAAGACTCATATCACCACCCTCTTTTTCTATAGTTGAAAATCATCATTTATACTCTTTCCTTCCCTTATCCCTCCTGAAGCGTTCCCTTTTCTCTACCACTCACACACACTCAGAGATAATTATTATAATCATTCACTTTCCCACAAAACGTGTATATGCATCACTTTCCCATACCTTTGAGTAGGACGCATGACTAGCAGAGTGAAATGGCAAAATATATAGCTGAAATGTTGCAGCTAGGTAGGATTTGTAATACCGTTTAACCAGAAATATAGTGGCAGTCCTATTTCTGCCCTAATGGGAGTTTTGTTTTCAGTTCAGTCTGTGCCGTATAGATCACAGAGGGACAAAATGCAGGTGAGGAAAAAATAGTCTGCTTTCTAAAGTGGGGCACAGAATGGCAGCCTTAGCAAGCAGATACTATACACAGACTCCAAGCTGAGAGGCTATAAGCTGTCCAAAAACGCCACTGTCCTTCAGGCCAAATAATTTACAGACTGTATTAGAAGAAACCTGACCTCCTTAAATATGGCATGGCAGAATTGGTATTTAGTGAAATGTGAACATTGCAAGGTATAATAATTTCCTATAAATAACAACAAATGATACATGAGACCAGTGCCTATTAGTGAGGGGCAAGAATAGTTGGAGGCTCAGAGAGGAGGATCCATAGCAGTGGAATGAAAAGGTGCAGAGATGGCCAGCCTGGAAGAGGAAGAAATCTTTTAGTACTCATGCCCAACACTCAGATCAGCACTTAGAGATTTCTGGATAAAATTGTGATTTGGAGCATTGTGTACATTTTTCTGGTTCCATGGAGTGGCTTCAATCTTTTCATCTACTATGCTATTGTCTTCATAAAGTGCCACAACACTTGTGGATTGATATCTGGCCTTAAATGGCCCAGATCTAATTATTCCTTGTTAGGTTTTTGGTCCCTAGAATGAACAAAACTAGAAAACATGGTACTGCCAAATATTGTTTGTGCTGTACTATTTGCATAGAATGGTGCAAATTCTATGCAGATTTACATAGAGAATGCCTCTTGATGAACTCCTACTCGTTTGCTAACGCTCAAATGAAATGCCACTTCCTCTATGAAGTTTTTCTTGATGTTTCAGCTGAATTAACATTGTCCTCCACCATGAACCCATAACTCTGTGTATGTAATTCTTTTATAGCAGTTAATGCAGTTTCATAGATATTTACTTGGACCTGAGATTCATGAGTGAAGAGGCCTCATATTAGTTAATTTGGCATCTATAGTCATTAGCACAGTGCCTGAACATGGTACATAAATGCAGAACCAATATATGATGTCTGTTCATTGCCAAGTTTGAGCTTATGATACAACATTCCTTGAGAAGTTGCCCAGATTTGCCCAATTTCTTTAGTCCCAACTAATATCCATTTTGCGATAATTTCTGATCTTTAGTGAGAGTAGAATAGTGGATGAAATAGCACCTGAAAGTCTAATGATTCACTCAGTAACAATTCTTGCTATCTTAGAGAAAACTAACAGTGTCAGAACTCTCCTTCACTCTGACATGGGTCAGAGAGAGTTGCTGATCTGTCCCTTGAGACCTTTTCGGTTTCCTAGTCTTCTCAATTCACAGAGAAGTTCTCTCATATCTTAAAGGTAGGAGTCTGGAAGATATTTAGCCTACATTCTTCATGACATTGTCTGCAAGGTACCCCTTAACTGGCACCTTTTCCATAACTTTTCCTTCACTCACTCACTCACTCACTCACTCACTCACTCTCTTCCACATGACTACAGTGGACTGGTCCAGGGAAAAGCACTTGAACTAAAAAACATCCTTCCAGAGGTTTGGATGTGGAACCTCAAGTGGTTGGACCAGTCCACTGTCATAAAAATAGGCCATGTGGTCTAAGAATCTGAGAAAAGCAAAGAAACAGAGAAGAATTGAACACATGTGCAGCGAAGAGAGAAGAGATGAGACAGAGAAAGACAGATCTACTATTTGTAAGTCCTTGGTTGCATCTTTCCCCTGAGGCCCAGCCACATTCTTGGTTTTGGATTTCATGAGACAGCCTAGTATCTTTATAACAAACATTCTTTTCACACAAAGTACTTAAACTAGGATTTCTAACACTTGAACACAAAACCCTAATTAATTTGTCTTTGTATAACTTAGTGAATTGGTTGGGAAATGACAGTGTTTTTTCCTTTACAATCTATCTAGTATTCATATCCTTATACCTCTGTGACTGCTTTCCCCTTTTTTTGAGACAGACTGTCACTTCAACTAGAGTGCAGTGGGGTGATCATAGCTCACTACAACCTCAAACTCCTGGGGCCAAGTGATCCTCCTGCCTCAGCCTCTCAAGTAGATGGGACTACAGGTGCACGCCACTATGCCTGGCTAATTTTTCTATTATTTTGTAGAGACAGGGTCTTGCTCTTGCTCAGGCTGATCTCAAACTCCAGAGCTCAAGTGATCCTTCTTCCTTGGCTTCCCAGAGTGCTAGGTTACAGGCGTGAGCCATTGTGCTGGCCTGTGATTGCTTTCTTGACATAGATACTCAAAAACTCCTGAGGAATCTGGTCGCCACTGCTCAGTATTCCTGATATCCTGACATATTACAGGAGACTTAGTCTTGGTGACCAATGCTCAGAAACAGATGAACATCCAACTGGCATGTACCATGAAGGGACAGCATCATTTCAGTGTTAAAAGGAATGAGATATACACGTATGTATAAATGTCATCCTCTTTACTTTCTCTAAAAGAAATAGCATTAGGGCAATTAGTAATATCCTCACTACTGTTGTATATCATGGAAGTGTTACCTCAGGGAGTTGAAGATATTATTTAGACCTAGAAATGCTAGAGAAGCACCTGAAGACAGAGATGGGGGAAGGAAAGCCAATGATGTAATACGGACTCTGGTAAGGAAGGTGGCACGTGAGATGGGTTGAGCAGGAGGTCAAATCACGAGTATTTGAGCAGAAGCTGACACATGTATGCTTGAGAAGAGACAACCTTGGAGTAAGCTGAGACACTGAATGTTTTCCTAGCACTGTGATATCATATAGGATAGGAAGTGTGTTTTTATTTCCTGTTATAAGTAGACAACTATGATCATTTATCAGTTAGAGTTTGTCATTTTAACAATTTATTTGTGCAATGCATTTTAATTGAGTACCCACTGTATACTGGGCTCTGCTTTACAGTGTTGTGTGGACACAGACACAGTCCTAACTCCTGCGAGGCTCACAGCTTAGAGGAGGTGACAAAGAACAAGTGGAAGTACTGGAGCAAATGGATATTTGATCACATGTATTGTTGATGACAACTGCTATGGGCACTTGTCTTAAGTCTCCCTCTAATATAACGCCATTCACTATTTCCTGTTGAGTCAAATATTTTCAGGCCAGAGAGGAGTTTAAATCCTATTATTTTTAAACAGCATCATGCGCTAGTTCATAAAATTCAAATAACAACTTAAAAATAAGGTACGTCGCTTTTCCTAATTAGTAAACCCAGCAAGTCTTCATGCATTCTCTTGCTTCTGAATGATTCAGGTTTGAGAGGACAAGTGATCCTATTTGAGTGTACACAGGTGACCTGGTCTGGCTAACATGGACAGGACCAGGGATGTGATTCCATGTCTGTTAGAAAAAGTTCAGGTATCTCAGCAATGTCAGAAGAGGAGAAAGGTATTGTGCTGTCAAGAGTGGCCATTTTAAGAAACCTCTATTAGAACATGATGCAATACGTTAATGTGAAATCTTATTGCTTAATTTTTTCAGCAGGGATTAATGGAGTGAAGGGATGACTTGTTCTTCTGAAGTTAGAGATTTCAGGAGGGAAGCAAGGACAAAGTGTGCCCACTTCCACCATTGCCCCAGTCCTCACCCTCACCTCTAGCACCAGCACAGCCCCGCAATTACCATCCTGGAGCCACCTGGATGGACTCTTTGTCCTGCAAAATGTTTTCTCATCACAAGCTAAAATTTTCTTTAAACACTAAAATAGCAATATGAAAAATGCCAGAGCACAACAATTAATTGTAAAAGACCTTGGATTTGCTCAAAAAAGTCATACTATGGCAGTTTTGGAAGCACAGAAGTCGGTGTGCTCAAATAATTAAATAATTAGTGTGAGCCCAGGTGGGGAGCACAGGGTGAGTGAGAGCCAGGCGTGGGAATAGATTCTCCTTGAGCCCCAATGCCAGACCAAACAGGACAGTGAGAAAGCTGTCACAGAAGCAGCTAAAAGGCCACCCCAGTCCCTGTCTGTTGGTGAGGAGAGATTGATGGAATTTTATGCTGTGTGAGTCTACATGCACTCTGAATTTATCCAGAAACCTTTAGTTTGATAATAATTATGTAACCTTCCTTCGTTTTGGCTTTGCCTATTAATTACTATCTCCGAAATACTTTTTTTATTCTTTATAAATATTTCTATATTGAGAATTGAATGTCATGATACAGGTTTCCATTTACCACAGGCATAGTCGCATCACGTGTTCAGCCTAAACGGAGCCTATTTCTCACAATTAAGTGCCTAGCTAGTCTACCAGTCAACCAATGTATATTGATTGCCTAAAGCAAAGGTCAGCAAACTGTGGCCCATTGACTGCTTTTGTATGGCCTGTAAACCGAGAACAGTTTTTACATTTTAAAATGGTTGAAAAAAAATCAAAAGAAGAATACGACTCTGTGACACATAAAAATTATTTGAAATTCAAATTCAGTGTTTATAAATAAAGCTTTATTGAAACAGCCACACCCATTGATTATGTATTGTCTGTGACTGTTTTCGCTTCCCAAAAGTGGAGTTGAGCAGTTGCCAGGGAGATTGTGTAGCTCAAAAAAGTCTAAAATATTTATTGTCTGGCCCTTTACAGAAAAAAATATGCAGACCATGGCACAGAGCATGTCCAGAACGATATACTTATGTCTGAGGTTACAGAGAAAAGGGCAGAAGCTCTGCCCCTCAGAGGCTCACAGGCTAGTGCTCTGAATGGGCTGAGCCCAGAGTACCAGGGGACCCCAAACCAAAACTAGAAGAATCCTGGAAAACTTCCAGGATCAAAGGGCACCCCTGAAAGATGCACAATTCATGGATATCCATTTGGAAGTGCATTTGCCTGTTTCCTAAGGAAAAAACATCTTTTTGACTTCCCCACCACTATCTGGTTATATTTTGGTAGACAGTTTTCATGCAGTCATGGATTAGTAGTTAAAAGAGGGCAGTTATATGTGGATTGAACACACTAAATACTTCTGTTCCCACTGAGCTACTATTTAAAACTTTTTAATGCTGATATTCTTGGTAAATGGCAGCAACGGAAAGCTTGTTCTGATGCTACTCAATCGGTGTTGGGTGGTTCAGTTTGAATCAAAATTGAATTAAACCAATAATGGTAATAATAACAAGAATATCAATAGTTCAGATCACATCATCCCTAATGGTGTTAATCATTTGGGTAGCCAACATGAAAAGGCTTTCAAAGTACATGTAGTTCTCTTTCTGTTTGAACCTCCTACTATAGAACAGTGGTTAGAAAACTGACAGGTAGAGTTATATAGACCTAGGTTTTATTGCTTACTTGTTCATTATTTGCTGTGTGACCATAGTAAATTATTCCCTGACAATTTCTTTACCTCTAGAGGGAAGAGAACGAACTATTTCTTTTTCTGGGACTGTTGGGATATAAGAGTGCAAGGTGGTTAGCACAGTGCCTGGCAAATAGGAACACTGAGAATGTATCAGCCATGGTGAGAAACAAAAATTGCCAACCTCTAAAAAAAAGACAAAGATATAAATACAATAGAAAGAAATCTTATTCATCCCCTTCTCTCTGGTTCCACAGTATGGACTTTCTGCATAAAGTTCACTCATCTGCGCTTTTCCTCAAATCTAGCTGATCATAGATTTGAAACCTTGGCAGTGGCTCTGAGAATTTGCATTCAAACAACAACAACAAACAAACACCTCCTAAGTGTGGAAGCCACTAAAACCAACCCTTTGAGATAATATTAAAAAAAAAAAAATATATAAAACTCTGTCCTTCAGAATAAAGTATAATTTGGGAAAATGTGAGAAATATATAATATGAAAAGAACAAGGAAAGATATTCATGGGAAGCCATCATTTCAGAAAATAGAAACTTTTTGTGGTTCATATATGTAATTTATATAAGGCAAGCCTCCCAATATACATGCTATATTGTCTTTCTTCTGATTAAAACCAGAATTAGCTTTACAATATATTACAACAGGGCTTCCTTTCAGTCAAAATTATAATTTCTTTTGACTTTTATCACAAGTGTTCTGTTTTTCCCTCATCAAAGCGTCCGCTTTTATTCTACTTTAGACATAGGCCCTAATGTTTCATAGACAGGAGCTAAGAACAGTCTTATTGAGAAGAGAGAAACATTTAGAATAATAGGAGTTGTTACACGCACAGTAACAAATGAAATACATCTTTTGTAAATAACTCCCACCAGAAATCTTATATTTCCAAGCATCTATGCATATACCTTCATATAACAACTTTTGCGTTCGTAAAACATTCATTGAAGGCAGCTCTGCAGTTTTATAGAAAAACAACGTGCCAGGGATGCAAGAATCTTGCCAGTTCTGTGAAAAATGACACCAATTAAAGCTTAAATTGCTTGTTTTCTCATAAGGTACATATTTTCATAACTTTGAAATCAAATAATTGCTGCTTTTATATTAAATACAATAAAACAAAAAGGATGCTAGTTTAGAGGAACTGCTACAAGCATTTTAATATAATTTTCCCACCATTTAAAGTCACAAAATATGGAAAACAAGTCAAGTATGCAAAGTTCCAAGGAGATAGAGAAACTCCTTCAGATTATTACATCATTTGTCTTTTGTGTCAGGAAATGTGTATATGATTTCATTGTTTGATTAAATGCCAAAAAAAGGCACATTGCTCTTATCTAACTGATTACAGATTTTATTCATATGAAAAAGTATTTGTTAATGCTTTGCCATTAGGAGATTTTTTTTTTTTGCTTTTTTCTTCTTTTTTAAGTTCTAAACATGCATTTCCAAAAAAAATAATCTTCTAACTTCCCAGGCTTTATTTCTTTAGTTTACATTAACAATACATGGTACTCAAATTTCCCATAGTGAAACCCAGTCACTAATGATTTCATATCTTCAAAATGAGCAAACAATTCCTTTCTGACTTTGTAGAATAAGTGTGTCTGTGTGTGTATAAGTTCTGAAATATATCATATCAATTTTCAAAAACATTAGAGAAAATAATTTTAACATGTTGAGGTATCAAAAAATAAAAAAGGTTTTGATATGTGTCTCTGGGGCATTAGTAATCAGAGGGAAAAATACAATTTAAAATCTGAATCAAGTGTTGTAAGGTAATGGGTTTCATTTCAATACTTTTATATAATAACTCTTTAACGTATATATGTAAAGCTGCTATAAAGCAGATGAATGCTAATTTTCTTAGGCAATGCAAAATACTGATGAATAAACTTGTGATATTTATTAAAAATATGTAAAAGTGTAAAAATGTTGTCACATTGATGCTTTTATTTGTATCTAGGGGTGCCTGAGTGACAGCTATGGTTTCAGAGAGAGAGAGATACCATGTGCTTTTCATGGTATAAACTAGCTGTCTGCATTAATAATAAGCTTGTGCTGAAGCCAATTTGAGGCTACATCGAGGGATTTCAAGGTCATTTGCCAATGGCCTGGCCTCCATTAACTTCTTCGGTAAAAGTCCCAGTGATCCTTATTTTGGCCTTGAGTGTGGGTTATCAAAATCATCCCTCTTAATATTTCCACATAAATAGCTTGTTTCCTTAAATAGTCATTATGTTCAGTGGGGACAGTTTCTGAAAGCTTCTCAGTTCAATAGAAAAATGCATTTGGAAAAATTTGTTTAAAATACATCTATATTTGGAAAAAGAAGACTTTAAGAATGCTTTGAGTATTTAATTAGAAGACATTAAAGACAGCTAAATGTTCCCCTTGTCATGGGGAGCATGAAGTGATGTAAAACAGTGAGATTTCCAAAATATGAGGACTGTTAGTTTGCTAAAAGACGAGTCAAAAAACGGGGTAAGTAATTATGCTATGCACACATGCATATGGTTTTTAAAAAAAACTCTTATAATTGCTTAACATATTAAATAATAAAGTTTGCTATTAACCCCTTGAGCGTCTTCCTTTACCATGCTCTTTTGGAAAAGTCCCCCCACCTCTCCAAAAAAGTTGCTATTGACATTAAAATGTGTAAACCATGAAGCACTTTCACAACGAGGTCTTGGAAGTCATTGGGAAGAAAGACTAAAGAGAAAAAGATCTTATTTATTGTGTTATTTAAACCTGAGTTACATTACACCATTCTACATTTAAGAGGCAGCCTGCTAATGCAAGCAAGGGTGTCTCCTGCAACGAGACAAAGATTAATGCCATGTGTACTGATGATGCTCTACCACAATTCAGAATTCTGTGGCGCCATGACGCCCCTGTTTTATATGGTGGTTTGCCAAGAGAAAATTACTTAAACCAATTGTGAATGCATTCCTTTTCTTACTTCTTATACAACCACATTTATGTAAGTAAATAGTATAATGAATATTTTTGAAATGATCCATCATTTTGAATTCACCTAGTTTGTATAAAATGCAATGTACAGTTTTTTTTTCTCTTGCAAGAAAGACTTTCACATGGGAATGTTCAATTTTTTCCCTGTATGAAAAAGATTTCTCATAGACAACCAACCACAACTGGAATAGATTCTTTTAAACATATTGTAATGTGAGAATTTTCTTCAGCTGGAGGGTGTTTTATTCTTTAAATTGAAAGCTGTTGTTCCTCAGAACTAGTATGACATTGTAATGCATGATGTGCTAGTCACTCTTTATATGCAGAAATTGATATGCTTAAAATACATATTAAATATTGAAGTGTTATGTGATATTTGAAACTCCTTCAGTGTTTCAGGTTTGTGGACTCGATTACTGGAGTTACCTGTTGCACATGCATGTGGGGATTGCAAAGAACTACACATTGAGAATCATGTCTGTTTCTTGTAGATTCAGCCTAACTTGTTGGTTGAAGATGAAGAATTTAGCAACCAATAATTTTGGGGCAGTAATATATATATCATAAAACCATCACTTCTCACATTCAACAATTAGCCCAATTTATTCCTGAACAGCACAAAAAGACAGTGAATGTTGAAACTAAAACTTATTTCATTTCTCCTTAGAGAGTAGTTTCTTCCAAAACAGAACTGAGATCATTTATAGGAGGTTTTGGTGAAGCAGTTTTCTGGATTTGTTCATTATATTTTTCCAAAGAGTGATTTAGTTTTATCATCCAATGGAAATATGCGTATGTGTGCAGACATACATGTACATTCTTAAGTAAGCATTTTGCTTGTGATTTTTAGTAGAAGTGTTAAATTATTATGTTAACATTTTGAAGGAGAATTTAATGCTTTATATCTCTGACCTATACAACACCTTGTTTTACTTGTCTCAATTTCTTTGGAATGAGTCTGCTTTTTACGCTTATTACTCAGTTTTCTTATCTGTAGAATGAAAAATAGCATCTAATTTATAGAGTTGTCTTGAGGATTAAATAAGAATTTTTGTATAAAGGACGTGGCAAAGTGCTTAACACATAGTAAGTCCTCCATGAGGTTTATTCTTTTCACTTATTCACTTCCTTTTTATTATGTATCCTTTATTCTAGATACGTGAATGATGAACGAATGACTTCATATTATTACTTTGAGCCAAAAAGATTATGTTGTTTCTCTCCTGGGGCATGGCCAGCCTATCTGATATTTGAGGCCCTTTGTACTCACCATTTTGCCATAGAGACTAACAATTAATTCATTAATTCACTGAACAAATATTTAAAGGATGCCATGTGTACTCATGATTCTAGATGCTGGAGACTCAGTGGTGTGCACAGAAACACAGTTCAGGATTTTTACTGTTCCATTTCTTAGCTTTTAATTAATTTCACCTTCCACATTCATTAAACTTCTTCTGATTTACTTTAACACTTTTTCTTTGTTTCATATTAATCAGAGATTACACTGGTGGATGTAGGTTCATATGAGAACCCAACATTGTTGAAAGCTTTTTTGAGCATCCAGTATGTTTAATTTTCAGTGCTAACCGTTCTTAACATGTCAGTGTTAATCTCAGACTGTTGTCTTCTAAGAACTTGTAATACAGTTGACAGTATAAATCAAAGGAGAATGAAATTCGAAATGCCATGCTATGGTAGCAATTGACAAAGTTGCATAGGTATGTTATTTGCTATACAATTCTATCACAATTCTCATCTCTGAACCATCTTTTTCTCTCTAGAAATGGTATATTTTGCACCTCATCAAAATCCAAGTTGGGTCCTTATTAGAATTAAATTTGTATAAGGTAAAAACTGTGCTTTCACTAAAGTAGCAAGCATATGTAAGCAATCAACAAGTACAAATCAAGAGTTTTTTTAAAAAGTGTAAATTATACTTTCTTCCATGAGCTCAACACAGGGCATTTGGATATATGAATCATTTGTTGTTAGCCGGTTCTAAAATTGTGTGACTCTTTATATTTGTGACTCTTTTATCCTAATGTCTGCCATGCTGTAGGTATTAATTTATGTTACTATGGCTAGGCTAGAAGCTTTATTGCACGTTGACTTTCTTATTCATCTTGGTCTCTCCCTTCTTCTAGCAAAGTGGCATATACAGAGCAGGTAAATGAAATTGAGTCACGGAACTGTAGGAATACTCCACTCCCTGCATTTCCCAGTAAAGCAATGAACGAGCCGAGACTAGGCTTCAAGGCTCTTGAATCCCAGACCTCTGTTACCGTCATTAATTGTGCATGTATTATTTATCTTCATCATTCTAGCGTTGCAAAATGAGGTTTTTATTGATCAAGTAATAATATCTGTGACTATGCAAGATGACCTCAGAACTTCCAGAGCAGTCATATTGATATAGGATGGTCTCAGCTGTTCCCAGCCAGACCCCCTAAATGCAACACAGTTTATTGGGTGTGAGAGACTTTCAAGTGAGCTCATACTGGATGTTCACTCCCTCTGTCCTTCATGAGCAGTAAACATTTCAGGGCAGTCAGAAGTGGCACAGGCCCTCAGAACATGAAACAAATCTCTCTTAGCTTTAGTGCTTGCTCTGTTCTCAGTGTTTGTCTTTATCTTTCAGCTGCCTGGCAGTTTGGCTACATGTGTGCAAAGAAAAGGTATGCACAGTTGATTTAGAACAAGGGTTTCTCTGTAACTGCAATTTGCATGCATAAACATGTTTGCTTTTAAAGTCTTAGAAATATTAACATCTTATTCACTGTGATATACAATTTAGCAGTTTGTAATATATGATGTTTGGAGAATGTCTTTAGAAGTTTCATGACTGTGCCATGCGTTTTGTAAACATGAATTTCCCAAGATTTGCAATAAGGTCATGGATTTGATCTATGACCCCAATGTCATGATAATTTTGGCAACTTTTCCATGCCCATTCCTTGGATCTCTTCCTCCCCTCATGTATAACCACTTCAGTGTTGGCTCATCAACTGTGCACCGTCCTGCCTCTTTCCTGCGAGAGTAAACATTTCGTCAAAAAAAAAAACAGTTTCATGACTAGGGTTTCCTTGGCCAGAGTTAAAATAAAAGCTTTCCCCTTATGTAATTAAGGCAAAGACAACTGTAGACATGTTCTAAATCCTTAAAATGTTCAATCCTTCTGCAGTCCCCATGTGCCCCACTGGAGCCAAAGTCATCTTAATTACGTATTCTAGGTAGAAGGCAAAAGTCCAAATCCCTCCTCATGCAAACTTCAAAGTGTTTCAAATCTCATCCACATCTCCTTGGTTTTTCTTTCACTTAATATTAAGTGTTCCATCATTATCCTTAAACTTTCTATTGATGTACCATTTTTAATTTAAAGAAATAGAAATTGGCTGAATGAATCAATGATTGAGATCATTTCTCCCCAGTACCCAATTCCCTCTTTGGGAATGAAGCAGTTCACGTTAATAACATAATTTGTTGCTTTATTGCCTCAGCTAGGGGATATTTCTAGGGAACCTGAAGGACCTGGGTAATAGAGCAATCTTACTGTGTGCCAACTGCCCCCTGCCAATGAGTTCTATATATGTAATCTAATTAAAATAGCATCCCAGGTAGCCTGTTGAAATGAGCTATTAAAATGGGTTAAATATAATCTTAACGGTGATTGTGCATGGTGAAGAGGGCACATATGAGGGTGTGCATTTGTGCAGATGAAGAGAAGGAGGAAGAAGGGAGTGATTGACAAGGGGATGTGTATAATTATTGAGAGCCTACTATGTCCCAGGCACATTTGTAGAAATCAGAGATGTGGTAATACAGCCATGACCCCCAATCTCTAATCTATGGAATCTGTTGAATAGAGATGGGTGATACATTGTAAACTAGATGAACAAAGATGTATTCAGATTCTGATAAATGTTAGAAAGAAACAAAATGGAGCAATAATAAGGAGAGGGAAGGACCTCTTTTCTACAGAAAAGGACTCTCTGAAATGATGAAATGGAACTGGTCATGTGAAGTAAAATGGCAAGAGTTCTTCAGAAGAGAAAACACCAGGGACAAATACCCCAAGGTGGGAATGTATTAGAGCATAGTTATTTGGGGTTAGAGATGTGTAGAAGAGTTGATTTTTATTTTTGGTTGAGTCAACTGATTTAGCAACATCTTTGACCCTCACTAGTTCTTGCACCTGTCAGGATCCTGGCAGAAAAAAAGATGGCTCAGTCAAAATGGCTAATTCAGGAGAGTTTACTAAAAGAATTTCTCATAAAGCTGTGGGCAGTATTTAGGGAAATGAACAAGGGTCGGTGCAGTACCCAGTCACTAGGAAGAGGAGAGAGCCTTTACCAACCTAGACCTAAAGTTACAAACAGAAGGAGAGGTTTCAGGAGCTCAGAGCAGGTATCTTAATGGAGAGGGGTGCTTACTGGAGCTGTGATCTATAGTAGAAACACCAACAATCCTCAGCTGTCTGGAAACGGGCAGGGGGAGGGGAATAAATACTTAATCTCACTCTTCTCTAGTCCTTGGTGTACTTTTCTGGTAACATTAGCCAGAAGTGGTGAGCCAACAGAATTTGACCCCATCCACTGGTCACATCCAAAGGCAGAGAGCAGTATGAAAAAGGATGGAGAATAGATATGGAAAGGCTATGAAAAAATGTTTAGAAAAAATGTTTAGTGCAGCTCTCTTTCTACTTTCTTCTTCAGTGTTGTGCACTGATTCAGAGGTGGGTCTTCCAGGTGCAGAGGCTGAAGGAGCATCACAGTAACTCACCATACATCTTGATGACTCTGACATTCAAAGACCATAGGATGACCTAGTGGTCAGGAAGTGCTCATGTTTCTTTCTAAATAATTGCACTCCTGAATAAATTAAGTGAAGAATTATGTCCCAGGAGCAGAATAGGTATCCTCTTTTGGGGTCAGTATCTACCAGTCACTAAA
Organism: Cheirogaleus medius; assembly: GCA_008086735.1. Taxonomy (NCBI): domain Eukaryota; kingdom Metazoa; phylum Chordata; class Mammalia; order Primates; family Cheirogaleidae; genus Cheirogaleus; species Cheirogaleus medius. The sequence continues at coordinate 4,251,832 of VBSM01003200.1, read as the reverse complement.
TGTCTCTTTAATCTTTGCTTCTAATTTTGTAATGAAGCCTTTTAGAAGCTGAAAACCATGGGATAGTGAATTGGTAACCTTTTTCTTATTCATTTCTCATTTGAAATATATTTGAAGTTTTAGAAAATCAACAGGTATTATTTTCTTCTCAGATTCCATTTTGGATTTAGCTTCACAGGAACTGCATTCATCTGATGCTACTCTGATACCTATTCAGCAGCAAAACATACAAAGGAAGAGTGTATGAGTCTGTTCAGGCTGCCATAACAAAACGCCACTGACTGGGTAGCTTACGCAATGGAAGTTTATTTTCTCATTGTTCTAGAGGCTTGAAGTCCAAGATCAAGGTGCTGTCAGAGTTTGTTTCTCGTGAGGCCTCTCTTCCTGGTTTTTAGGTAGGTGGCTACCTTCTGGCATTTCCTCACTGAATACATGGAGTGAGAAAAAAGAGAGAAAGAAAGAGTGAGAACACTCTAATACCTCTTCTTCCTCTTATAAGGACACCAGTGCTATCAGATTAGGGCCTTACCCTGTATGACTTAATTTAATCTTAATTACCTTCCTAAAGGCCCTATCTCTACATTAGGGGGTAGGTCTTCAACATAAGAATTTGGGGTTGGGGGGATGCAGTGTAGTTCATAAAAAAGAGGAGTGCTGTTTTAGTTAAGGCTAAGGCAAACTGACTAGACCTAGGGTTTCCATAAGAAAATACTACAGAATGGATGACTGAAACAACAGAAATTTATTTTCTCACAGTTCTAGAGGCTGGAAGTCCAAGATCAAGGTGTCTGCAGGATTGTTTTTTCTGAGGCCTATCTTCTTGGCTTGTAAATAGCTGTTTTCTTCCAGTATCTTCACCTGTTGCCTCTCTATGTTGTTGTCTATGTTCTAATTTCCTGTTCTTATAAGAACACTAGTCGTATAGGATTAGGGTCCACCCTGACAATCCCATTTTAACTCAATTACTTCTTTAAAGGTCTTATCTCCAAATAGTCACATTCTGAGATATAGGGGGATTAGGGTTTCAGCATATGATTTTTTAGGATACAGAACTCAGTCCATAACAAATTCTATAGGGCTCATCTGTTGATAGAAGATTTCAAAATTGTCTATAATTTGAGAGGGAACATGTTTTGGGCCATCCCACCACCATCATTTGCTGAAAGCCAGAGGCAGAGAAGCCGGGTAATGTATGGAGAAAAAAGAATCCAATTGGCACCAACATTACTCCTCCACTATTGCTCCAGAAGCATGGTTTCTAATTCATGAATTGATCATTAAACAGCAGCGATCCAGCCTCTCCATAGCCCCACTCTCTACATTCTAAGCTTTGTGAAACTCACTAGTTCAACTCTCGGTTTGCTGCAAATAATGGAGCATGAAAATAGTCACACTATGAAGCATTCTCCTATCTGACTGAACTCACTCAGCCTGTCAACTTCAGCCTCAGCTACCTACCACTAAATCCTGGTGCTCTTAGTGCATTGGGGGGAAGTTTAAAAACAAACCAACCAACCAAATTATTTACTACAAAAAAGATTGGGCTCAATTTGTGACAGCAAGAAATGTGTATGCCTTTCAAGAATCAGTTCCCAATAGGGTCATAAAGCGATTATATAGTTCATTATATGGCTCATGGCCCTGCCTCTGGGATATATCAAATGGTATTATTCCTGGCGCAACACGATTTCTGTGTTTTGAAATGAGAAGGCACTCATTTTCAGTTTGTATTGTGAGTGCATGCAAATCTTCCTGCCAAAATGTGCTTAAGCCACCCTGTTTATAAGAACTGGTCAGAAAACAGTAGTCCTCTGGAAAAAATATAGCAGATAATCAGGTGTACTGGAAAATGACTAACAACTGGCTTTTGGGGAAGACAGGGAGCTGGTTTTTAGCTTTTGCCAATTTCCATAGTGTAAATACTCCTGTCGTGGCTAATTTCAAACTACCACCAGGACATCATTGGTTTCAGAACTGGGAAGAGATGTAAGTGTACAAGCCAACTCCAGTATACCACTGGCAATAAGTGGAACCAAGATGCAAAGCCCTCAGGTTACAGCTACACCTAATCATTCTGGGTGTCAACACCAGCGTGAACAATCTGCAGAGCATCTTCAGAACAGCTTAGTCCTATATAGAATTTTGCTCTTGACCATTCAAATAATGCCACCGATTGAAGCCATCCTTTGGGCAAATGCATAAATGCAGGAAAAGAATTTTTTAAATTAGCAATATAGACCTTAAAGAAAATAAAAAACTGTGTAGTATGAAAACTGAGCAACATAGTAAAAGGATTCATACTAATTTGGTCAAAAAATATTTCCTAATTACACACAATTCTTTTCTTTCTTTTTTTGAAAGGCAAGAGAAAAAGTGTTTGTTTTTTATTTTTATATTTGTTCTTGTGAACAGACAATGGGATCAGAATACACTCTCTGTTCTTTAAAGTATATAAGTATATATAGTATTATATAACTTTTTTGTTACAGATGGCTGGCCTAATCATCCTCAGCAATTCATTTTCTTGTCTAAATATAAAGAGTCTGGGCCGGGCGCGATGGCTCACGCCTGTAATCCTAGCTCTCTGGGAGGCCGAGGCGGGCGGATCGCTCGAGCTCAGGAGTTCGAAACCAGCCTGAGCAAGAGCGAGACCCCGTCTCTACTATAAATAGAAAGCAATTAATTGGCCAACTAAAAATATATAGAAAAAATGAGCCGGGCATGGTGGCGCATGCCTGTAGTCCCAGCTACTCGGGAGGCTGAGGCAGGAGGATCGCTCGAGCCCAGGAGTTTGAGGTTGCTGTGAGCCAGGCTGATGCCACGGCACTCACTCTAGCCTGGGCAACAGAGTGAGACTCTGTCTCAAAAAAAAAAAAAAAAAAAAAAAGAGTCTGTCTGGGTATTGTTATATAGCACTACTTGAATTGAATTGGCCCTGCCTGCCACTTGAAGTTAAGATTACAAAGCAAAACCAAAGCAACTCCTTGTTCCAGCATCTTCATTTGAAGTGCTTTCTTTTCTCATCAGAGCGCGTTACACATTATATGTGGGAGTTCTGTCCTCTGAGTTACAAGAACCCAGAGGAGAAAAGAGACCATCATTTTCCAGTTTATTGAGAGCATGACCCTTCGAGGTTCTTGATGGAGAGGATTGGGCACAGCAATGATGGGTTCTGCATGGGCGGAGAGATGGCTGCTTTCTGTGCCTCATCTGTAGCTCAGGTCTCCCTGCCCAGGGTCTCCATCATGTGCTCTGTCACTTGGACTGGCTTCAGTAACAGGGACCAGGGATTTGCCTCGGCCTCGATTCCTTGTAGTACCTGCTGCTGCTTCTACCCATGGACTTCAGGCAGATGACAATTTGCCATTCGGAATAATTGTTTGTACACATTCATCCAACTTAGTTTTAAATAAAACAGTTCAAATCAATAAAGTGGAGTTTGATAGACAGTAATAAACTTGTTCTAACTTCTGCTCTATAAATTCCAAGACTGCTAAGATACTATATAGAGTGTCCCCGTAAAATTGATTAATCCAAATTTCTTATATAAAAATAGATATATGTTTGTTGTGCTTAAATATATAACTTATTATATATTATATATACTTGTTATATATGAATATTTGTATAGGTTTCACACGTTATGAAGTATTTTCAGATATGTTAGATTATTTGATCAAAACAATAACCTGCTGACAGTGATAGAAATTATCCCATTAATCCCATTTGTTGATGAGAAAATTAAATTTCAGAAAGATTATGTAATTTTTCTAAGGTCATATGGCTGGTTAGTGAGAGAATGAGAACATGAACCTGTATCTTCTGACTGTAAATCACTGTAATACACATTCTTTCTAAAACATACGCGGGATTAACGTACCTAACTTGAAAGATCTTTCAGAATTTTTATTTTAACAATTTTACCAAAAGCCCTTTAAAACCTACTTCCTTCTCTGTGTTTATAGTCTTGTGATATTTTTGTACATATCTATTCATGTCTACTTGAAAGATTATTCATTTATTTTTCAAAAATATCTGCTCAAGGTTTGGCACAGGCTGGTATTTTATTCAAGAAAAAAAATCTTAAAGTTTTAGAATTATATAGAACATGTTTTAAAAACCACTAAAATGTTTATTTTCTTCATAGTTAGAAGTCTTTCTCATTTCAGGGTTATAAAAGAACTTACCTACAATGTATTTTTAGTGCTTTAGTCCGTCCTTCCTTCCTCCCTCCCTCCTTCTCTCCTTCTCTTCCTTACTTCCTCTGTGCCTCCCTTCCTTTTACAGGAATATTGATCCATTCTAAATTTACCTGGTCCTTGGAATGTATAAAGTGTGGATCCAATATTTTGTCGTAGGTGGCTATTCAGGTGTTGTAGCATATGTATGACATAGCTCATCTTTTTTCACTGATTTGAGATGATATCTTTATCATAAACTAAATTCCTATATATATATTGGACCTATTTTTGGATTTCTTATATTTTATTGGTCTGTTGGTATTCATGTAATACTAACATACTCTTAATTTTGGAGGATTTAGAATATATTTTAATATGTTATAAAGCTAATCTAACTTTATTACTCATCTATATCAAGGTTTTCTTAGATATTCTTGTGTATTTAGTTTTCCATATGAATTTTATAATTATCTTGTTTAGTTCTTAAAATAATGACCAGCAAACATATAAAAAATGCTCAACATCACTAATCATTAGAGAAATGCAAAT
>VBSM01003200.1:4223140-4247002 GCA_008086735.1 Cheirogaleus medius | reverse complement strand
CACAAGATCAGAATAATGGGCTCCACATGTACTTGCCATCAAATTGGTACTGACCGGTTATCACTATGGTGCTCAAAGGGTGGTAGTGTTCAGCAGGGATTTGGGGGCTAGGGAGGTAGTCCCAGATCTGAGGGATGTGGTGAACATTGTGGAGGGGAAGGGCATACCTCTAATCCTTGCTAAGGAGAGGCAAAGATATAAAATGTAACCAAAATGTTAAAAAGAAAACATTTATTGGGAATCAGGCAGATGGGAGGGGGGAGGAGGGGATGGGTATTTACATATATAGTGAGTGCGATGTGCACCGTCTGGGGGGATGGCCACGCTTGAAGCTCTGACTCGAGGGAAGAAGGGAGGCAAGGACAATGTATGTAACCTTAACGTTTGTACCCCCATAATATGCTGAAATAAAAAAAAATAAGAAATAACAAAATAAAACAAGAAAACAAGCAAAAACAAACACCAAAAAGCCAGTTATTTTGGGAAGGTTGTACATAAAATGGGTGAGTAATGGGTTAATTTAAAGCAAATTGGCATCTTCATGATGTTGAGTATTGTAGCCCAAGGTAGGTTTTTACATTAATTCAAGCCTTCACTTTGGTCCTTCAGTAGCACTTACAAGGTTTCTTCATATGGGTTTTCCACATTTGTTTTTTGGTTATGCCTAGGTATGTTTTTAACCTCCATTTTCATTCTTTTTTTCCCCCTATTCTCTTGGTCAGTAACTTTCATATGACGTTAATCATGGTGGTAACATGGGACGACTGGATGTTCTTGTTCTTATATATAGTGTATTCCAATAAGTATGACGCAGAATTTGGGGAAGAGAGAGATGTATTTTTATCATCTTGAGGTATTCATGTATTTATATTTTATTTCTCTTTTAGATGTCAAAATCAGATTAATAAATTTCTCACACAAAATGTTAAAAAAAATTGTGCATGGCCAAAAATTATATAAAACTCAAAAGATAAATAAAACTCTGGGAAAATTACTCACAACTCACATTGTAGAAAAAAAGCTAATGTCATAAGTTTTTTCTAGAAGTCAATGCTTAAAAAAACAAATAACTTAAAAGAAATAAAGAGAAATGTTATAAAAAAGAAAACACACCTTTGGCTCTTAAATACATGCAAAGATGCTCAAAAACACTTATAATAAGAGAAATGTTAAACTATATCACAACACCGTAGTTTTTCACTTACACATTGGCATAAGTCAAAATGTTTGTTAAAGTTCCCTGCTGGTAAGGCTGTGGGAAGTAGAAATTAGTATGACGTTATAAAAGGCATTTAGCTATATCCATTGAAATTATACATGCAGTACTTCCTAATTCATCAATTTTAATTCTGGCAATTTTTCCTACAAAAAGATGTATAAACAGGCTATCCTACCACATTGTTTGTAATAGTAAAAGACTGGAAACAACCTAAGTGTTGATGTTAATTGTCTATATTAAATGACTGGTTAAATAAATTAAGTAAACCTATACAATGGAATACTATGTAACTCTAAAAGATAGGCACACTCACTGAACAGAACTATATGAAAAAAGGAAAGTTTCAAAGCAGTGTGATACATTTTGTTTAGAAAGGGGAGAAATGAGAATACGTTTTTCTATGTGCTTATATGTACATTATAAAATTCTGAAGGAAAATAGCAAGAAATTCATGACAATGGTTACTTTCATGGGTATGGTACTGAACAGAGGAGGATTAAAGTAGGAATGAAAGTTTCATTGTATACTTTTTAAATGTACTTTTAAAATTGTTGAGCCATATGAATATATTGTATACCCAAAATTATATTTCAATATACAAATCTGTTTTGATACATTTATTTCTGAGAATACAGATCTAGGTAAAGTTTAGGTTTCTTACCCAGGTCATTCTTAGGCTCTTTTGGCTACATCAAAGCTGAAAAAAATAAGAAATCTAGAAATCATTACTGAAGTTTCCCAGAAGAGGGTGAATGAGGAAAAACCTATCATAAGATATCATATGAAAATATTTAAAACAGAATTTGGGATTTTCTGTTTTTACGGTTCTTTGAAAGAAATCTAATTGAATTTGGAATCATTATATTTTTTCCTACTGATTTTAATTTAATGTAAAATAATGATTTTTATCCACCCAGGAATTTTAATAAATTCATAAATATTATTCAAAGTTTTTTTTTTAAATAACCTTCTCTGTCTTAAAAGAATGTGCAGAAGGTAGTTAAGATGCTTTTGGTGGTATTCTTGATGTGTCCTCCAAGGCAAAGTTCCTACGAAGGCAGAGGAAATCCTCAGTTGCCCCATTTCCACCTTGGAGATTGCATTCCTCTGAGAGTACAAGGCCATGGACAGAGAATGCCTCCAAAGGACACAGGGCCTGAGGAAGGACCATGGGTTCAACAGCAGTTCTGGAGCTTGTTCTGATGTGCTAATCCTGTGACTGCTTCTTGGCTTTGCCCATCGCCTTGGCTCCAACTCTTGGCTTAGATCTTGGGCCTTGGCTTGGTTAACTCTGTGACTTCTGGTTCTGAACACTGGCTGTGACCCCAGAATAAATACTTGCAGCAACCTCATTAGAACTTCTGGTCTGTGGTTCTATCTTGGTTTCCTGGCCCTCGGCTGCTTCTCTAATGCCAGCTCACAGACTTGAGACTTTGTCCAGAGCTGTATGAGAAAGAATTTTAGTAAACTGTGGAGGACTGTACAAATGTAAGAGATTAATAACATTATTTTAATATTATGTTAACAATAATATTATTTAACCTTCTGGCAAAGGCAGTCATAAGAAATGCAAGTGTACAGTGATAAGAGGAAGAGATGTTCAAAGTCTTTAAGTACACATGTCAAAGACTAGGCTCTTTGCTCCTGATTCATATTTGAAAGAATTAGCTTATTATATGCACAATGTATTCAATCAGTTTAGAAAAAATATTATCTCCAAAATTTATTTGCTGTAATTTCTTCTTTCTTGTGTTTTAGACCCATATAGCCAGCTGCCTCCTGGCCCCTCCCTGTGGATGCTCATCAGGCAACTCAGCTAGAACGTGGCTAAAAGGGAGCTCACCCTATTCTTTCTCTAGCTCCTGCCCCTCAACCTTCTCCTCCTTCTCTGCTCTCCAGCTCAAAGAATGGCACCACCATCTACGAACTGTCCAAGTCAGAGACCTTGGCTTCAGCCTCAGTTCTCCTGCCCTCACTCCCAACTAACAATAATTTTGTTTCATCTCTTTTGATTTTTTTCCGTATCTCTTTTATTGCAACCAACATCACCTCTTGAAGGGACAACTGCCATTGTCTTTTGGCTAATATTCCTGCTTCCAAAACCTGCACCCACTGTAGTATTGCTTGGAAAAGAGAGTGATAGAAAACATACTTCTAATCGTATCACTTTTCAGATGCTATTTTTGATCACTTTGAATAATCATTCTTACATTGCCCATTGGGTTGATAGCTCCTAATCCATCATATTCAAGATTAGACATCAAAACCTTTAAGTGTCTCTTCTTCTTGTTCTCACAGACTTTCACTTCTGGGAAATTGAAGGTCTTACCACATTGTCTTACCATTGCCAGGTTATTTGTCTACCTTTTCCAAAGACTATAAGGTATGTGGGGGTAGGGATAGTATATATTTTGTTAATTGTCATATTCCTAGTCCCTAACATTAGCCAGAAATACAGTATATATTCAATAATTATATGTTGAATAATTGGTGGAATGATGCATGAACACTTAAAATGAAATGTAAAATAATTCAATTACTAAGACAAGGAAAACATGTTTATTTCTTGAGAATAGTCAGTTGAGTGAAAGAGATCCCTAAAGAACAAAGTATTCAGAGTAAAACACAAAAGAGATTAACAAATATGTAGACAAAGATGAGGACTTTGTTAAATTCTACTTTAAGTAGAAAAAGAGGTACAAAGAGAAGGATGTGCCCTTTACCTATATTGTTCAAGACACAAAAAGGTAGAGAGAAAAAGAAACAGACACCAACATACAAAGATAGGTAGGCTTCTTAGACTTAGAGACTCTCATTTAGGAAAGATAGTGCAATGGATATCCTTGAAACTTTTTATTACTATAATTCTTTAAATCTTTGATGGAAATAAAAATTAATATTTTATTGAAGTTTTGCAGTAATACACATAAATGAGGTGTTGCCTTTTAACACTTTCTCCATGGGTTGCATACAATTATTTAATAGGTTGTGCACAGGAGGCTTCCCCAATGCTAATCCTTTAATAAAGATCTTACTGTCAAACAAGTGTTTGTTTGCATTAATTACTGAGCGTAACATTTTCAAACTAAACTTTGAAACACTGGCAAGAAGGTTAGGTTGCAAAATTTCAATGATTCTGCTTTATTATGATTCATCTTTAGCCAGTTAAAAATTTTCTGTAAGTGAATTGGACATTGTTTGTTCATTTTAAATATTATTCTATTATAAATTTATTATTCCACATAAAATTATTTAACATTATTTTTCTACTCAAGACCCTTGAGCAAAAAGAATTTGGGTCTTAGCCAATCTTAACTGATCTTAAGCTGTCGAGTAGCCCTGTTAGTTGTTGGGATTTCAGAAACATGATGGTTGTATAAATACAGCTTTTCTAAACTTAACCTCACTTACTATTACCTTCTTTATTTTTTTCAATGAGGAATATGTAATTTCTATTCTAAGGAAGTTTATACCTCCATCCACAAAGACTTCTCAATAATAAAAGTCTTCTCAATGACTCCTTTTTATAGTTCTTGTTGTATGTCTACATCTAAAGTCATCATTTTCAGTGTCACATTGTTTAATGAGGTATAGATATTGAAAATATTTCCTTTCAGAGCAGTGAGTAAAGAAGAAACCATTTTTAAAAGTTTGTATTAAAATTGCTTTTCACTTTCTGACTCCCTGCAGGGTAGGGCAGGGTCTCTCAGCCTGGGCACAGTTGCCATTTGGGACTAGATAATTCTTTGTTGTGGAGCTGTAAGATGTTTAGCATCATCCTTTGCCTCTAGCCACTAGACACCAGCAGCACCCCCACCCCAACTGTGACAACCACTGAAAGTGTTCAAACACTATCAAACCTCTCCTAGGAGGTAGCATTGACCTTGGTTGAAAACTATTGCTCTAGGTTTTGGAGCTTATTTTTTATTGTTTACTTACAGCCCAGGCTATGTGGTGGCTACTCAAAAATATTTTTTAAGTGAATAAATGTGTCACCAAATATATATATATATATATTTTTTTTTTTTTTTCCAGGGGACTTACTATTTGCTCAGTGTTGTATTAGATATTGTTTGGTTGACCCAAAAGAAGTGCACAGTTTGGCTTTGGCACTAAAGAAGTTTTGAATCAAGTTGGAGAGAGATTAATACTCAAAGAACATGAGAGGCTAATGCAAGACAATATTTTGGCAACAGACTAAAAGGCAGAGTGGTCATATTCCAAAATGTTTGGTACAAGCTACGGTGATGTTATCGATCTTCTGATTTGATGTTTCCATGAAGGTCCTATGACCTGTTTTGACATGCAGGCAGCGGTGAAATGCTCAAAGGTCTCTGCTATAATATGCAATAACAAAAGGAACAGTAAGAAAATATTCTGTTTAAATAAGCCAGATCGCTTTTCCATGTGATGGCCGAGTCATGCTGGGGAGGTGGTGCTGCATCTGGTTCTGTTAGTACCTGAGCGGTCACCAAAGAGGACAAATGCACGCAGGCATGGCGAGCCCATGGATGACACGTGAGCCTGCACATTTGGAAAGAGGACACACTAATGGAGATCAAACCATATTTTTCTGCTAACATCAGACCTTATCTATTTAATGATTATAAAACTTCCCTAATATTTAAAAATTTCTAAACATTTATTTTCTTTTATTATGTACAATTCCTGCTACCCTTGAAATGATTCAGGTCACATACTTTTGTGTTATCTAAGTAACACTAAAAGACAAAACCAAAAAATCCTTTCTCCAATTTTAGCCATCCTAGTTGGATAGTTTATATCAAATTCTAATTCCCTAGAACTTTTACTGTGATTAATAATGGACTACCTTGATTTGACTAATATGCATTGTATGCCTGTATCAAAACATCACATATACCCTATAAATATATACCACTATTATGTGCCCATAGTAATTAAAAATTAAGAAAATGCATCATTAAAGGAAAAGATATGATACATTTCTATAATATCTTTTTCATATAAAAATGTTTCTAAACTAAATAATCTGACAAATTCCAAAAATCTCATACATTAAATGCACAGTGTCCTTTTCTTATAATCATAGAGTTCAATAAATAAAAAATACTTTAAGGAACATTAAGTCAATGGAAATTTACTCTGACTATTCACAGATGTTTTGGTACTCCCACCTTTTGTCTGGGCTCATGGCAGAATTGCACTTCTCTACCAGCTTGAAACAAGGTGTGGTCACATGACATGCTTTAGTCAATGAAACAAGAACATGTCTTAGTACTAGGCAAAAGCTTTAAGAAGCAGTGGGTGATTTTCCTATGTCATTATGACCAGTGATACTCAAGGTATTAGTAGCGCTGTTGTCTTTAATCTTGGAGTGAAGATGATGACAAAGTGGGAAAATGACCCCATATGACCTACACAGAACATCTACAGAGAAGGAGAAATAAATTTTTTTGTTTACACAATTATAAATACACTCAACAAATACAAATATGGCCAGTGAGATTTGGTGATTGTTACCACAGCATAATCTAGATCACCCTGTTTACTATAAACTCCGAATTTTCCATTTTCCCAATGAGACACATAAGGCCCAGAGAAGTTAACACACTTCACTGTGGTTGCAAATGGGGTCAGAAGAATCTATTCTAAAATCAGTATCCGCTGCATGGAGTAGTATATTCTTTCCATTATACCAATCTTCTCCCAAATTTGGGATTTGTACCAACAGTGAACATGCGGTGATTTTAAATGTGAAATGTCAATATTGCTCTAAATAATAATGAATCACATGGAGAGAAAATTAATTTCTTTTCAATTCTCTTTCATTCCTTCTGATTAGTGAAATAACATTCTCTACTTGGTGCTAGCATATCTATAATTGGAGGTCTTTAACTCCCTTTTAACCATTGCTAATATCATGTTTAAAAAAAAATTAATGAGAGAGCAGAACTCAAGTTCTGAGCCTTTCCTGGGCACCAGATGGCATTTAGTTAGATTGTTTGGTTTTCATTGAGGTTAATTTTACAGTCCCTTCTTTTGTGTGGTACATGATATGCTGGTTTTCCATTGTCATAGTCATATAAAGTTTACTTAAAAATATGTTTGTTTAAAAACCAAAAGTTAAGAAACAATATTAAGTAAATAACAAGCCAGGTGCTATGCAGATATGACAGAATTGTGGAAGTAATGCACAATGGTCAGTGGAATGGAAGTAAACACGAGAATGAGATGAAAATAACTGAAGTTGGGGAAACAAATTGTACCATGTTGAAGTACTGATTTTATCTCCTCTCTTTTCATTAAATTTAAAAAGAAGGGGATGGGTGCAGTGGCTCACACCTGTAATCCCAGCACTTTGGGAGGCCAAAGTGGGATGACCGTTGAAGCCAGGAGTTTGAGAAAACCTTGGGCAATATGTTGAGACCCCATCTCACAAAAAATAAAATTAAAAAAAAATCACCTATGTATGGTGGCATGCACCAGTAGGCCTAGCTACTCAGGAGGCTGAGGTGGAAGGATCTCTTGAGCCCAGGAGGGCATGGTTACAGTGAGCTATGATCTGGCCACTCTATTCCAGCCTGGGCAATAAAGCTAGATCCTTTCTCAAAAAGAGAGAGAGAGAGAGAGAGAGAGAGAGAGAGAAAGAAAGAATAAAGAAGTTAATATTCATTTATTCTATGAGTTTCTATTTAATTCTTTTAGCAAAACACATTTCTTTGACATCTACTGAACAGAATTTGCTAAGTCCTGGGTGGAACAGAGATAGGTACAGTTTTATCCCTAATTCTCAAAGACTAAATGTCACATTTATCTAGGAAAAAAGTCTCTTGATATAAGGAAAAAACAAAACATCAGCAATTTTACTGACTTTCTATGACCTCATATGAAATTTGTGTACACTTGCAGATTTAATAATCTATTTAAACAATGCTTGTGTGAATTGATTTCAAAAGTATTTTCTATTGTTCTTTTACTCTCTTTAATGTGAAGGTCTCTGAATAGTGTTATCAACTGACATTTTCATTGTATGTGTGTAGATAAAATTTATTTTCTCTCAATTAGATAGCAACTTTTTCTTTGTTGGTCTGTTCAGGATAAGGAGCAAGTGAAAGCTTTCCATTGAGTAGTGAATACATCTTTAGTAAAAATGGAACAAGCAGTGGTAAAGGAAGAAGAAAGAGGGAACATGATTTTTATTTTTTGAATGACAGTGAAGAATGACATAATTAACTAAAATAGGAGGGGCAGGTTTTGAAACAATATACTGGGCATAATTTTGAATGGTGATTATATTTAATTTATAGCAAGCAGAGAAGTAAAAATATTGGGCTACATTAATCAACTTTCAAGAGAACCTCAAAATTAAGATTTAGCAAATTTCAACATCATGTAGAACCATGGAAATTTAATATCACCTATTTTTTATTAGATGCATAGCTGTGGTATAATTTATTAGATGCATATGTGTGTATATCAGTTTTGTGTCTCAAGAGCCAAACTCCATTTAAAACCACAATGGCCTTAGAATGTCTTTGTTTTATGCTGTTCTACACTTTACCCCCTGCTACCTTAGCAATCAACGGCTATATAATTGGAGTGGTATATAGCAATGGTTCTAGCATTTTCACCAAACATTTATTGAATGCTATTATATTAAATGTGGTTGGAGAAAGGGCTCATGGATATGCTACTGAATAGTTGTTGCTCTTAAGAAATTTAAAATTTAAATAAACAGATTTTATTTAGGGTTAAGAGGCAAATGTAAACTGCACTAGGATGATCTTGTATTGATTAGCCTGAGATTTATGTTGTAGTTTCTCTTTCATTCTGTTGCAAGATGATAGAGGCAGCGCTGCTATAACACTCCTTTTGAAAACATGAATTTGTTCCAATGTGACCTATATATTAGGGAACAATTTGCATACCATAAATTTTGCACTTGCTTAAGCACAATTGTGTCTCTAAGAAATGCAAGTTGAACAGAGAAAACTGTACTCAGTAGAACTGCACTGCTTGGAAGTACACGAAATGCACACATGCACATATCTCAAACATCTACCCGCTGCTGCCCTGTTCACTGTATGTGTTGTGAGCCAAACCCATCTACATCCGGTATTACTACTTCCTGTATAATTTCATATAGCCCTTCTTCTACCTCTTTATGGTAACTCAAGAGCTTTTACCCTTTGGAGGCTTACTTCCACAAGCAAACTTCAGGTTTTTTTCCAGGTAAAGTGACATATACTGTAGCATTTATGTTTTTCTGAACCATTTATCATATGTAAAACTATGTTACCATTTTTATTGGGTTTCTAACGTTTTTTTTTCACTTTGTCATTGACAAAGTTTTTGAGTGTTGCATCCCAGAACCATTTTTTTCCCATGAGCCCTATTGTTTTTATTGTATGATTTTGCATATATCCCATTTGAACAGAATTGACTGTACATATGTCTGCTTATTTTGGTCCAATATCAATACTGATGGTACTTGTGGTGTAAATCTCTGACACGGTGGGAGCTGTATGGAAGCTTAAAATGATACAGAAATAGTTAGAATTTTTGGAACATTGCACTTACCTCTTATAAAATGAATTCAGACACATCTGTAGTTATGATACTATCTATTGTAAGGAGCAATTGTTTCCCAAATATATAGACAACTATCTTATCTGGGAAGGATAGATCTTTTTGGATAATCAGCAAATTCTCAGTTTAACAGGGCTAATTATTGTCACTTTGTATATTTCCCTTTCCACAATAAGGGGGAAAGGGAGACGGGGGATAAGGTCCAGTTTCCCAATTTATTCATTTATTTGCATTTTTGGCAAGTATTTATTGAGCATCTACTGTGCATTATGTGCTCTTCTAGAAACGATAGATAGTATGGTAAGTCAGATAAACCATACCCTTGCCCTCAAAGAGCATGCATTGGCTATCAAAATTACAGATGTGCAATCACATAAGTAATTAAAGAAAATTAATGGTAGATTTCTTCCATGAGTTTGACTAGGGAGTAAGTTTGTGGGTTCAATCTTTCAGGATTAATTTTTAGTTTCAGTGGACCCTGACAATTTAGATTTAGGTAGTTGTCCTCACAGAAAGGAATACCAAAGACAAATATTCTGCAGAACATATTCTCAAAAAAAAAATTGCTTGTTATTGGAACGATCAACAACCTTGACCAGGCCGAGTTGTGACTGTGTGGCCTGGTGCTGAGGCCCAGGGCGTGTGGTAGAAAGTTGCAAGAAATACTGGTTTGCCTTCCAGTGGTTTCTAAATTGAATTAACCAAGCAAACATTTCAACTATTCTCCACCAGTTGAAAACATTAACTATTCACATTAAACTCTTAACATTTTTGACCATGTTTTAGTTCCCAATATAGATTTCGTCGAACTCATTTAGTCTTAGAGTAAGAGGGTTAACTTCTCTCATGTCTTCTAAATATAAACTTGCTTTCTTAGTCGTATTATCCAGGATGGTTGCCAGTCCTCCTTGCCGCCTTCTCTCTTCCTGATTTCCTTTTGTTCTGTGGAGGACTCCGTGCCTTGGGTGAGGTTCTGCACTACAATGGAAGAGGAGGGGGCCTTTGTGGTCTGTTTTGAGCCCTACAAGAATGTATCGGATAAGTTTTACTTTCTTAGAGTGCTATATAGTGATTTTTTTATGTGTCTAAGAAATGGAAACATTTTGTCTCGTATAAAAAAGAAATATTTTTATACTGTGCTCCGCTCACAGACCACATCAGAGGTATTCTAAGAATAGAATAGATCAAATATATTTTATGGAAATATAATGAGAAAAGGATGTGTTCCCAAAACTCACTCTGAACAAAGGAATGCAGCATAGTCAGGAATACTTTAATGCTCCTAACAATTTTCTCATGTGAAAGGCTGAGGAACAGCCCTGGTTTGAAGAAATCTCCCACTTCTCCCCAGGCTTCCTGAACTTGAAATCAGAACTAGGAAATATATACATTGTGAAAAAGAAAATGTATGGAAAAAGTGAGTTAGGGGATTAACCAAAAATGCATTTTTGAAAGAAGAAAACATCAATATGAAACATTTTGTCATATTTCATTTCATTGATCATATATTTATTTTATGTATTCCAGAATCCTGAAGCTTAGAAGTAACTGAATTTCTGGGGATTCATATTAGATCTGTCAGCTTGTGTTTGAGGGAACTTACTGGGAAACAAAATATATTACAATCATTTGCTTTTATCATACTGTTCTATCATGTATACAGAGAACAGTAAGACTATGTACATTGAACATACCTCTTTTTTGAAAAACAAAGTACATCAATGACTGGACGTATAGTCAAATAATAATATTTTCACAGCGATAACCTGCAGATGTTCAAGAAAGTGAACTTGCTGGTTTTATACCACTGGCCCAGAGGTATATTTTCTTCAAATCATATTACATAATGAGTTTTAATGATATGTTAGCTTGCTTTTTCAACTTTTTCAGCTGTTATACTAATACATAAGTGTGATTTTGTTGCTTTTCCAACGTTCTGTGTTCCAGTTTATATATTCATTTTGATTCTTCTGGTGGATGCAGTGTTGCCATCAAATGTCTGTATTGTCTTGCTGAGTTTATTTGACTTAATAATTTTTCACTTCTGAGATATTCTATATGGGGCAATAATATTCAGCCCCCTTCAACCCTACTTTGCATTTTCTCAGAAAATATATACATTCTCAATAGATTACTGTTTATTTACTGTACATACAATGGTAAAGTCTGAAGGGACTACAGAGTCCCATGAAAGGAAAGTCATCATAATATTTATGCATTAAACACACATATTCATGTACATATATCTATTTTTTTAAAAACCCAAAATGCATATGCTATCATGGCCCCCAAGGTAGTAATAACATATGCAGAGAAAATTTATGCAGTTCCAGGCTGTGAACAGGATTTCTAAGAGCTACTTCCAGAGAACATTACCCCCCTCCTCGTTCTTCAATCTGTCCTCTTACTTCACTCTGAAGACCTTCTCTTTCTAAATTGACGAGTGAGCTGGGTGAGTTGGTCTAATCATTTAGGTTTGCTGTTTAGTGACTTCTGTGGGGTAATGGAGACATTTATAGAAGGGTGTGTGTGTGTATGTGTGTGTTTGAGTGTGTTGTGTATGTGTTTCTTTGCTTGTTTTCTTTTTTCCTTATAAAGAATTTTCAGGATGGATATACTGCTGAAATATGAGGAGTAGCTTTATATTAGGAACTCAGAATAGCTGCATTTTGTCAGCTAAAATTCCCCTAGATATTTTTAACTAGGAAAACAAATAGTAACTATGTGGCACTTAAAAATAATTTTAAAAATTTTCAAAAGATAAATCTAAAAAATTTTACATTTTAAAATTCCCAAAATGAGGAATAAATATTTGCTCTGGAAACCTTACAGCTTTAATTATTTAACAGGAAATGCTGCTGGAAGATTAAAAATGGTAAAAAGCAAATCTTGCTTGGTTTTGAATGACATGCGATCACAATATTTGTGATATAATGTTTACAATATTATGCTATACATTAATATTAATTTACAGTTTGAGATATTTATGTAATCTATACTTGATATGTTATACTTATGAGTTATAAGTATAATATGATAATTATATATTTTAACATAATATTTAAAATATATATTATTTATAACATGCTAACTACACTAAAATTCTGTTATTTGGGGACTTTTCCTCTAAGTTTTGATTGACCATGAGGTTCACTGTAAGAATTATGCATTAGAATATAATGAAATGAAAAAATAAAAAGGATGTACATTGAGGACCCATTTCATAAAGTTATGAATGAAAAATAATTTGTCCATAATGAGTTAGTCCATCCTATTTTTCAACTGATGTTAATTCTTAGTAACATTATTAAAAATACAGTCAAATTTTGCAATTTATAATTTCCTTTCTTTGGGTCGTTGTAAGGTATAGATTTTAATCCAGTCTCATCTGTTTACTTATTTTAGAGTAAACATTTTTTGCAATGGCCTACGAGGCCTTCCAGGATCTGCCTCCTGCCACTCAGACAGCCTCTCCCATGCTCCCCTCCCTGACTCACTCTGCCTCACCACATGGGCTCCCTCTTTGTCCCACCAATACACCATGCAATCTTTGTCCTGCAGTAGGGCATTTGCTCATGTGTTTCCTCTGCCTAGAACATTCTTTCTTAGATATCATCTTGGTTGACTCCCTTATTTCTTCCCATTGTGGATCAATTATCACCTTTTAATACGGTCACCCCTCATCACAGTATTAACCTATCACCCCTTCCTCTTTCTCTCCCACCATCCCAAACCCCCTCTAATGTTTCAACTTTTTTCCCATAGTGCTTTTCACTTTCTAACATACTAAATAGTTTACTTGCTTATTACATTTGCTGTCTGTTATTTCTTAAAGAACATACAGTACATGAAGCAGGATTTATTTTATTTGCCAATGTACCCAAGTGCCCTGGTTTGTGCCTGGTATGATACTCACTGAATGAATTGAATGAGTGAATGGATGAATAAATGAATACAATATAGCTCTTTTCAGTGACTGTAATGGTTTCCCAACTCCCCTCATCCCAATTTCTATTCTCTGCATATGCTCCAATGTGTTGGCATTCCTATAAAACTAGTATTCCACGGTTTTATTGATACAGTTTGATCAATTTGGAGTATAGTGGGAAAAACACTGTGGCAATTTGGGGCACTATACTCTGAGTGATTCTGCCTTCAGGCAGTCATGTTATGTTCTAGACTCACATGGAAATAGTAACTAACTAAAACACTGAAATACACTTTCATATGAGCTGCCCTTAAGCTTCATGCTCCCCATTCTGTGCTTGTGTAGTTGGTTTTATGAATATAACTGTTGGAATTTGCATGCACCCATTTCATATTTGATTTTAATATATTTGACATTACAGGTTATTGAGATCTTCCTCCTCTCATTCAGTCAGTCATTGAATAACTATTAGTTAAATGTCTGCAATGAGCTAGGCATGGATATACAATGATGAACAAGAAAACAAGAATGTTAGCAGCTCTATTGTAACTTACCATCTTGGAGGAGGGGTGGACATTAACATATAATCACAGTGCACGGTAGGAGCTGGGACAGGAGGGTCTTCTACCATAAGAACGTGCAATAGGCCGGGGTGCAGTCGCTCAGGTCTGTAATCCTAGCACTCTGGGAGGTGAGGCGGGAGTATCGCTTGAGCTCAGGAATTCAGCCTGAGCAAGAGTGAGCCTCCGTCTCTACAAAAAATAGAAAAATTGGCCAGGCATCATGGCGCATGCCTGTAGTCCCAGCTGCTCAGGAGGCCGAGGCAGGAGGATAGCTTGGCTCCAGGAGTTTGAGTTTGCAGTGAACTATGATTATGCCACTGTACTCTACCCAGGGAGACAGAGCAAGACTCTCTCTGGGAAACAAAGAGAGAAAAACAAAACAAAACAAAACATGGAATAGGGTGTTGGATCTGTCTCTAAGAAATGACCCCTGGATTGAGAGCTGGAAGATTTAACTAGTGAAAAGGTGAAGGAAGAAGTTCCCACACAGAGATGGCAGAGTGGAGAATGTCCTTGTGGCATAAAGCAGCATGATATACGTGAGGGCCTGAAGGAAGACCAAAGTGTCAAAGTCAAGTGTATGTAGGGATGTGGGGGGAAGTGGGGCACCAGTGGGTAGGGGCCTGACCTGCAGGACCTTGAAGCCTGGGTTAATGAGTTTGCTGTCTTAGATTCTCTAAGCTGTATGGCATTTAGAGGTTCTCAGAGGCAAAACTTGTTTTGTCTGCTCTATCAAAAAATTGTGCTAATGTGATGTGGTGTTTTAGCTTCCTTATTGAACTTCGAAATTCCATGTAAGACTTATTTCAGTTAAGACGCAATCACAGTCTTCAAGTACATGGACCCAAGAGAATAAGAATATGGAGGTTGGGAAAAGTCTGGTAATAAACAGCTCTTCTTTATCGCCTCTGAGGATAGCACAGGAGGGAGTAGTTTTAAAATGCAGTACAAAGTTGAGAGCCTAGAAGCAACACATGGTTTCTTTGCTGTCTTGGCTTGTATTTATAGGGTCAGGAAGAGGAGTTGTTACAAACCTTCTTACATTTAAAATTGGATGCTTTTATCAGATGAATTGGGTGAATCCTTGCAAATTCAGAGTTCAAAAAGTATCTTTCTTTTTTAACCTTTCTCATCCTGAACATAAAGGGCAGATATGTAGATTGTCAAACAAATAAAAAATACTAATTACATATTATTTTAATGAAACCTGAATTTACTTTTTCAGTATCCCAAAGTACAAGTCTGGTAATAATTTCCTTATTTCAGTGTATCACTTCACCTTCAGTCAGGGCTTATTAGCAGGAAGTCTACTGTAGGGAAAGAGGTCTCCTTCCATCTACTGAATTGTTCAAGGACCCTATTAGCCTGGCTAATATGAAAGTGGTCGACTTTCGGTGTTCTGCTTCCCGAACTTTGTTGTTGAGAGAACTGGAAATGCTAAGGCTTCTCCCTGCTGTTTGATGGGGCCCCTGTTTCTCTAGATTCTTGCACAGCTCCCAGTGGGGTTGCACGGTGGAGTTCATAGCTGTAGCTATACTACTTCACAAAGATGTACTCAGCCTTTTTCCCCAAGGCAAAACTCCGTACCATGGGGCCTGGAACATGAAGAGCTTGTGCTTTTCTGTATATATTTGATAAGAATCAGTTCTTCCCGTAAATCCTGGAGGCTATCTCATAGAAGTTCTAACCCAAATCTACCCAAACTTCTACCTTGTTCCTGGTGATGTCACTACCGTGGTTATTGGCATCACTTTCTGTCTATAAACTTGGCTCTCAAATTTCTGTAGCTTTGAGTCCTTAGTACTGGGGTCAGGCTCTCTTAGAAGACCCTTGAGCTCCTCCTGACCTTCACTCCACTCCTACACCAGGGATCTATTGCCTTCAAGTCACCCAAAGAAAGCAAGCATTTTCTTAATATCCTTCTCATACGTTTCAGAATGAAGAGAAGTCCTTCAATCACCCTGAAAGGCTTAAAATCTACTTTATGGTGACACATTTACAACTGATCTAGTAACTGGGAATGAGGGTTCAGTTTGGCTTGCTTATTTTACCAACTCAGGGGAAACAATCGCCAATTATAGATTGAGATGCAGGAGGGCAAGCATTTTTACCTGTCTGGAACACTGCAATGTCCTCAGATCCCAGGACTGAGCCTGCTATATAGCAGGTGTACATTTATTGGGAATTGACAACTGTAAGGTGATCATTTATGGTCCAATTGATGAGTTTATAACAGAATTGTAGGCACAAAGTACTTCACCAAGAAGAACAATGTGGATATGCCTGTCTGAAAGTTAAAATTTACATCTTTGATACATATTTGGAATAAGAGATACATAAAGATATGACGATAAGACTGGGGTGACAGTCTGAGGCAAAGAACTAAACTGTTTTTAGAAGCAGACTACAATAAAAATTTTATCTTTATTATTTAATTTTATATTTCATATAAATGAGGAAAGTTCATTTTCAAGTTAACATGAAGCAAATAATTTTTTCTCAATTCTTCATACCCATACAAACATTCCTATCACACGCCGGCACACATACCACAAATATTGCATGTCTTCCACATACAAGTGTATTTATAAATTAAATTACATTACAATTAAGAATAAAAAGTGAAATTTAACAGAATAACTGCCAAAATGTCACTTTAGTTTTTCTTTTATAAATAATAAAGCAATGGAATATTCAGGATAACCATTTATGTACTGCATAGATTTTAAATATGTGATTTTATTACACAGAGTGTACAACTTAATTAGGTAATTTGTATCCTAACCTCCAAAGAAGGCACTCTTGTCTTTTGGGTATGTAAGAGAGGATTAAATAAAAAACAACAACAAACAACAAAAACCTACCTAATCATATAATTATCTATCAAATCAACATATAGGGAACCTAAAAATAAACCACTAAGATTTCTCATTTAAATGATTGCATCCTCCAATATTACATTCTAGCACCTTTTCTTCCTTCTGTTGAAAGTCATATATACTTATGGAATCAAGGGGATAGGTATAAACATGTAAATTCTCATATGTCTATCACATAGATTTCAATCCCATCATGCAGTTAACATTGGTAAATATTGAACAGAGGACACGGTTTTTAAATTCAATATATAGCTGACATTCCTTTATCAATTTTTGTTTTATTTCTGAAGTAATATTTAATGACTACATCAACTTCAAATTTCTTGTTTTGTGTTCTTATAAAAATGTGATATTTATTTAAATTAATGTTTATTTATATAATTTAAAGTTTCTTTGTTCAGAGAGCAATTCTTGTTCTAATTCCTAGTCAAAATTTCTGGTTTCCTCTTGTTTGAACAACATCAACTTTAACTTCACTTCTGCATAATTCCTGGGGATTTCTTCTCATCTAAATGATTCCCCAGGATAAACTGTGATGTTTCTTAGTAGGAAAAGAAATATAATTATGATGTTTTTCCTAGGAAATTCATAATGTAGAAACACCACAATTTACTGTCTTGCAAGCTAGGACTACCTCAAAATGAAATTTTGAAAATATAATAACCATTTAACCTAGAATAGCAGAGGAAATTAAAAATTATATTAGACTACAGTTTTTACTTCTGGGCATTTGGATGAAAAAGTATTCCAAATTAAGTAAGTTACCTGTTAAAAGGCTACCAGAAAGCCAAGAAAATATGGTGGACATTTTTAAATACCCAAAGAGTTTTCTTTATTTTTTAATTGTTAATTGACTGTTCATAATTGTTTAAATTTATGAGGTACAAAATGATGTTATAATTTATAAATATGATGTGGAATAATTATATCAAGTTAGTTAACATATCTATTACTTCAAATACTTACTATTTTTTTGTGGTGAGGATATTTGAAATTTGCTCTGTTAGCAATTTTGAAACATAGAGGAATATTCTACTATCAAGTATATTTACTAGCCTGTGCAACAGAACTCAACAAAAGAAAAAAAACCCACATTCCTCCATTCTATGATTTTGTTCCCTTTGACCATTATCTCCTCATTCCCCCTACCTTCTAGTCTCTGCAACCACTATTTGACCCTCTGCTTCTAAGAGTTTGATTATTTTAGGTTCCACATACAAGTGAGAACATGGGATGTTTTTCTTTCTGTGCCTGAATTATTTTACATAGCACAATGTTCTCCAGTTCCATCCATGTTGTCAAAAACAACAGAATTTCATTCTTTTTAAAGGCTGAAGAGTATTCCATTGTGTATATATGTAAGAATGGCTTTTATCGAGAAGATGAAAGATAAATGTTGGCAAGGATGTGGAAAAAAGAGAATCCTTGTATACTATTGATGGGAATATAAATTAGTACAGCCATATGGAAAACAGTATGGAGGCTCCTCGTAAAACTAAAATTAGAATTACCATATGATCCAGCAATCCCACTTCTGGGTATTTACCCAAAAGATTTGCCATTAGCTTGTCAAAGAGATGCAGACATCCCCATGTTTGTTGCAGCATTTTTCACAATAGCTAAGATATGAAATCATCCTAAGTGTCCATCAACAGATGAATGGATAAAGAACGTCCTTCAGAAATATTTATAAACTCCTTTCATGGTTTACCAAATAACCAATCTATTTGGTTTTTGGGTGCCATTTAGCACAGTGCTCAATCTGGTATTTCCGTTGTCTAAACGTGGTTAGGACCACCATGATTGGTTGAAAATACTTGCTGAATTTGGACTCTGAGGCAATCAGAATATTTTAACTACAAGTGCCTTTTTCATTTTTATTTTGGAAAAAGAAATTAGATACTCAAATTCCAACCATTGTCTTTGAGTTATCCTTTAGAATTTGTTTAATCTGCTCAAATCAATTGTGAGCATTTTGGTGGTGAGGTTTATACGTTATGTAACTTTGGATCCCTTAATAGCAGTAAGTACTTTGGTTAAGAACATCTGTATTAAAGTAGATGAAAATAGACTTAACCCCTGGCCCTGTTCTCACTAGCTTCGGGACTGTGGGCAAGTTCCTCAACCTCTTTAAGCCTTTAACTAAGGCTGTAAAATGGAAATACTAGTAGTACTTGGTTATAGGTAGAATTAAATGAGCTAATAAACCAATGATAGTGCCTAGCATATTGCACATAGCAGATGTTATTGGTAAAAAAATGTTAGGTATTGTTATACTCATTATTATTTTTCTACTTAATAGAATATTATCTTTTGCTGGCTATCCATAAATATTTGGATGATTGGCTAAGTTGCTTACTTGGGCAAATACAAGATTTGAAGCATAAAGTAAGAAAGGTCCCATGGTTATCATTACACCAAATTATTATATCCACATATCCTGGAAATGGGGATATTGACAGGATATTATATAAATATTTTCCAGATATGGCTGAACCATTCAGTTCTTGTTATGTGCTAATTTTAAAGGAGGCTTCAGTCCATCACCATATCCTCCTAAACCAAGTTAAACTCTACAGAGCTTTGGAAGGCAATACGAAATTTTATGATTATTTCATGAGGAGGTTGGACAGATGATTTCTATCTGACAGCACCCAGGGAACATTTGAAAAAAATGCTCATTTGACATCTCTGTTCTTCCCAGAAAGATAGCTTCCTGGTCTCCTCTTAGTATTGAGCCCCCTTTCTCTCAAATCTACTACCTTGTTATAAAAAAAAAATCAGGTCTTTCTTCAAGTTCACTTGTCCCTGTCCCTCACAAAGCCTTCAATGAGCTGAACATTCCCCATCTTAGAAAGCTGTTTATAGATTCTGTTATTTTTCCAAATACGGTCCCTTAAGGGTCTCATACTTCTCTTACGGACACCTCATCCCAAGCAGCTCTGCAAGGTATTATGGGACTCTTTGTCCCACAAAGACCTGGCTCTTCTTGGGAGGAGATTCCAATATTAAGAAAATTGAAATTTCCTCCATGTCATTACTTATACAGGATACTAAGGCTGAAATATTCAGTTCATTTCAATTTGTCTAATACTTCCTGAGTGCTTACTCTGTGGAAGCACCAGATAGGTGAAGTGGGAGGACAGAGAGAGCACCAGCAATGTCTGTGTCCACCTGTCTGTGGAGAGACAGACATGTGACTGCCTAACACTAACAAAGGGCAGATTTTAAAAAAACACATAAATGAGGTTTGGGCTGATATGTGGATACAGAAGAAGGAAAAATTAATTTTAACTGGGTGATTTCAGGAAACGATAATTTTGCTTGTCTGAAATTTTATTTCTATCCTACAAAATAGACTGAATTTTGATTTGGGAATATTAGGATAAATATTTAATAAGTTAATTATTGATGAGAGAGAACTATTTAAGAAAAGGCAAGGCAGTGTGTAAGGGAGTCACATCAAATGTGCTGTAGGGGTATTGGAGTATGGTTGGTAGGATGGAGAAATGAGAGAGAAATAATGGAAAATAGATCTGGAAAAGAAGGCTTGGGATAAACTCACAGAAGCTTAAGGGAACTGAGTCATGAACAAAAAATATAAAAAGGTTTTGAACAGGACTGATTTGTGGCCAGTGAGTTGGAGAAGAAGCTGGGATCAAAAATTCAGGTTAATAATATAATAATGACTTTGTTAAAACTGAATGATTATTATGGTATTGTGCTACACCTGTGATTCCCTTTCATCTTCAGAACAATGCTATTATTTCCACTTTACTGAGAGGACAACTGAGGCTTAGGAAGAGGCGTAGGAAGTTGGCTCAAGAGCACACAGTAAATGCTTGAGCTGAGGTTCAAATTCGGGGCTTTCTGACTCTGACTTCTGTGTTATTAAGTTTTCCTTTATTGCAAGGGAATTGAAATTAATGAAGCAGAAGTAACGTGATTCTTGACTTGGACAACTGGAAGTGAAAAGGATGGGGAGAAAGATTTTAAAAATAGTGTAAAAGGAGATTCAATGTGTTTGCGAGATTGATTAGCTTGCTGGGAAGGCCGTGAGAAGGGGAGAGGTCTGTGGACAGAGGAGGAAGAAGTAGGGCTATAGAGCTCCCCCTACATGGGCCCTAAATTAGGAGGAAAGTCTTGGCCAAAAGCCTAACCTGAAATTCATCCTTAGGAGGAGATGATTGAAATGGTTTGAGTGGATAATGTCATAGAGAGGATGAAACTACACAAGGAGGATACATGGACCAAGGGAATAAACAGAAGGATACAGTATCTCCCAGAGCTAGGAGGAAAGCTAGGTAGGGCAGGGTAAGAGGTGAGAACACATCAAGGAAGGAATGACAAGGCTGTTCATGAAAATAGGAAATATACAGAATGTTACAAGGTGGTCAATTCTTACCAGCCAGACAACTTTGGGAAAATCAGTCAATTTCCTGAAGCTGCAATTTCTTCAAGTTGCTGTTAAAAAGCTGTTGTTAAAGAAAAAGTTGTTGTGAGGATGAATATGCTAACTAACATGTGCAAAATGCTTAGCACAGTGCCAGGCATATAGTGTGTGCTTAGTAAAGTCAGCTATCAGAATGATTGCTATTATCATCACCATCATTATCATTCACAAAGGTTGAGAGAGACCCTTAGATTTGATAACTCATTGGTTTTTGTTGACATTTTAGTAAGTATTATAAATTCCCATAACTTATGGGGCAGGAACAGATGATAAGAGGTGAGACGAGTCAAAGAAGTAGGGAAAGAAATTCTAAATTATTTTTCAAAAAGCTTGGCAGTACATGTGAGGGTAGAAGGCGGTAATCCAATGAGAATTCATCTGGGAGGGTTTCTCTGGGATTGAGTATGTTTTTACTCCTAGAGGAAGGAGGTGGTAGAAAGGGAGAAGGTAGTAATGATTGGCAGAGGAATGGCTTTCAAATGGACATGCAGGAAGTGGTTCTTTTGAAGAGATGTCAAATTTAGCAACCTCATAATAAAACTATTTGACAACATGTGTTTCTCATGCACAGGTGGAATGAGTTACAGAGAGGATTACAATGGGGCGTAGCCTCATTCAGTGATTCATTTGTACAACTCAATTCCCATCGTGGAAATTATTTGAGAGTAAGTTCCACAACTAAAGCTGTGACTGCAGTTTTTCCATTCTTTAAATATTAGTGATGCCGAGGATAGATCTCAAGGAATGCAATTTAGACTCCTGATGGATCTTGCAGGGACATTGCTGATTTTTCTGTGTGTGTGTGTGTGTCTGTGTGTGTGTGTGTGTGTGTGTGTGTGTGTGAGAGAGAGAGAGAGAGAGATAGAGAAAGAGAGAGAGAGAGAGAGAGAGAAGAAAAATCTCATTTCTCCTCTTGTGCCAAAGGACATAAGAGTGAGTAAATCTTCACAGGGTATGAGATTGCAATAAAGATGTGTGCAAATTTAGATGGAAATTAGGCATGTTCCCAGGGCTCCTGGAAAATTGCCAACATAGCGCTCAAGACATTGCCTTTATAGACTATGTATATATTTATTTCTTTGTAAATCCAGTCTATAGAGTTTTCTGTTTATGATTGTTCCCAAGGACATTCTTTCTCCAAGCATTTCTCTAAGCAGATAGTAACTCAAAGCCGGTTTTTAACCATATCAAATGTAATCAGCATTTTCTGTGAAATTCTTTCTCATCTTACAATTTCTATTGTGCAATAATCATAGTAAAAACTTATCAAAGCAGCACGGGTGTATGTGTGTGTGGAACAATTCCAAATATGGGGAATTAACAGTATTAATTATTATTTCATGTGCCCCTTGATCACACCTTTGAAAATATTTTTAAAACATTTTCTGTTTTGTGTTACAGTTTAATTTCTAAATGTCCTTCACATTCTAAATATTTAGAGCCTGAGTTGTTTTTGTAAATCACAATATGATAATATAAGTCGAAAGGTAGGATATTAATTGCTTAAAAGATCAATGCTATTACTTTGAAATAGCTAATCATATTATTCTATTTTTCTTATTTCATTTTACTAATTTCAAAAAACATGTGCTATGGAAAAGAATATTAAAGTATTCTGAGTTAAGGAAGTTTACCATGAATTATAGTTTCCCAAAAAGACACCAATGTGCTTAAATCAGTTACTTATGTGGTTTTTTTTTTTTTTGGTGCTTTTCTATCTTTACACATAATTCTAACTTTCTTTAAAGTAATGCAGATCTGAAAATAAAGATTTATTATCCAGAAAAGAAATAAGTCATTTTAACACTCAATAGTTATAAAACTGGAGAATATCTAGTTTTGGACATATATTTAAACTCTCATAACTTTACTAAATAAATGAAGTGAAATATAGGACCCGCTTTATGTTTTTTTCTTCTTTGTACTACTATGATATTACTCAGAATGAAACCACTGCATATGACAGTTATTTGTTATTTTATTTATATTGATTTTATTAATATTTATACTAGTCTATTAATATTATAATAGCTTTTTCATAAAATAAAACAGATGTTCCTTCACAAACTTTTAATTTTTATTCATTTAAAAAAATTAATCAGACAAGTAGAGGAGGGAATGGGATGGGTATATTCACACCTAATGGGTGTGGTCTGCACTGTCTGGGGATGGACACACTTGAAACTCTGACTCAGAGTGAGCTAACACCATTTATGCTATCCTGGATTAAGCTTAAGCTCGTTATCCAA